>CM051033.1:28688718-28963718 GCA_027627225.1 Congeria kusceri
GACAACAACGACGACGATGATGATGATGATGATGACGATGATGATGATGAATGTGAAGGAGAAAAAGAAGATGATGATAATGACGACGACGACGACGATGATGATGATGATGATGATGATGATGATGATGATGATGATGATGATGATGATGATGATGATGATGACTTAAATTACGCGGCGTCTATGATCCTGACGATGATAATGGTGTTAGCTACAAATCTGATGATGATAACGATGATGATAACGATGATGATAATGATGATGATGATGATGATGATGATGATGATGATGATGATGATGATGATGATAATGATTATGATTATGACTATGATTATGATGATGATGATGATGATAACGAGGATGAAAAGGATAATTTTGATGATGATGATGATGATGATGATGATGACGACGACGCAACTTTGTTATGGACCTCATCTAAGACAACCAATATTAAGACATATTGTCTGATAAAACTGGCATTGTTTATTTGTTTCAGTGGTGCATGCATGATCAGTGTGTCAACAGCAGCGCGGTCGTGGGGATTGAAGGTCTGTTCTTTTGTCTTGTACCCACTTCGAAAATACGTGACCTAATGTGTTTAAACATCATCAACCTTTTACCTTCAAATTCATTTTAACTTTTTAGTACCATAAGTATATTATCATTGTGTTTGCCGCGGAATCCATTTGTATTAAAAGACGTTTTACTTTCGTTTTTAGTTCAGTTAAATGTCGCTTATTTATTTGTTTGTCGATTTTTTAAGACCGATCAAATGCAAATATCCATGTTTCAATCCATTTAAGTAAGACATGTACACAATATAATAACAGGCAAATTTTTTATATGCCTTATTCCGTTAAGCCGGGCAGGCTAGCTCAGTTGGTAGAGCGCTGGACTTCAAATCCGAGGATCGCGGGTTCGATTCCCAGCCCGGCCACATAACTTGTGTGGGGATTGGTCATGAAATTATTTCTACTGCCATTCTCCCCCTACCTCTGATTCAAGTAGAGCAGTTGTCAATTACTGGCATAAGTATGTGCACTTAGTACTGATAAAACCAGCTTACCCAGGAAAAGTGTGAGTAGGTTAACTGAGCGCCGTTATATGACTGAAATACTGTTGAATACGGCGAAAATCCAAACAAACAATATTCCGGTAACCTTATCTTTTTCGGTCCATCATTCCAATTGTTTCCGGTTTCTATTTGTAAGTTTACATCCGCGTTTTATCTATGCAGGAAACTATGAATATTTTGTTGGAATCTCTAAATTTCCTATTCCTAGAATTTCAAATACAAGCATTTTATTACCACCGTCAATGGTAAATACTCAGTACATAGAATTTCAAAATAATTAAATGATTGTTTATTAAATTGAAACAACTAGTTATTGTACATATTTTCCACTTTGTTTATAAATGTTGTTTAAATAATTGTTTTTCTTCCGTGATTTTAACCCATTGTGTTGATATAATATATTAATCACACTGTGACATCAAAACAAAGCAATCCTTATACACTAGTAGTTACATTGTATTATGGACACCAGCGGCGTAGCTTGGGTTCAAAAAATGTATAGACACAATAAGCGGAATCCACAAAATGACGCTGTAAGCGATAATTTGGGCCAGGAGTGTTTATACTCGTATGTGGCTACAAACAACTAACTTCAGCTAAACCACTATTCTACTAAATAATTGTAAAATAAGCGTGTGTTTCATGAAATTTATTTCATATTAACGTAATTGACTCGTTAAACAATGAAGTATCAACACAGCCAAGAAAGATCCCCCATCCCATCCCGCCTCTTGTTTTTATTGCATTTTTGGCATATTAAAATTTTTCATCTCTTGAAAACATGTATAGGCGCGTGCCTATAGTGCCTAAAGGAAGCTACGCCCCTGGACACAGTTAAATTGTCAACCGTTATGTATTTGTACATGTAGTTGTAAATTGTACCGGTAGGTATTCTTAAAAATCTGCAAACAGGCATGATTTTGCATGGAGAAATCCCGTTATTGTGGTCAGTGAAGTGTTTCATGTTTGAGGGTCGTCTCATAAATGTGTACTAGTATCGGAAAATGAACAAAAAGATGTGTACAGCAAATGGAGAAAACATACGTAAATTATGAGCAAATGGGCGTGGTTTTTCCATGCACATTTACTTATTGGTGGACAAAAACTTACCAAGTGATGTTTAGTTCGTAAATTGTTGAATTTATTATATATGGTAAACATTTCATAATGTTCAATATGTTTCATAGACGGCCCTTAAAATGACTTGTCCATTTGATGACAGTTAATATTACAGTTAGAAGTACAGTTATTCATGGAAAGCATGAACATGAAAAAATCAACACAGTGTTTTTAACAATAGAGTGTCTTTAAATCTGCATGCAGGCATAAATTTAGACCTGTAGGTGCAAAATATATCTTTGATTACTGTAAATGCAATGCTACAGACGGCTGCATAGCAGGCGAATACAGCGGACAGACAAACAATCGAACTTGCGAGGAAATCAAGAACAGCTACCGAGCCATGTGCGAGAAACGGTTTTCGCGCCAAAGGTGCTGCCGCGCATGCGCGGATTATCTCAAACCTGTCACGTCACCGACGGATGTGGACGGTCAGTGCGCGAGCAAATTCGGACCGACGTCATTCATGTGCAGGGTAAAAGCCTTTCAAAAATTAGTCTCCAAATATTACACTGTTGTATCAGTGCGTTTTTTATATTCTCACATGATACTTGCCAATTTTTCAATAGACAAAGAACAAAATTATCGTTGTTAAACTATTCAATAAACAACGCAAAAAAAGTTCTGATTCTGAGCGGAGCATAGTAAAACGTAGTTCCAATTACAATTGCAAAAATATATGTCAAATCATGTTACAATCGAAATAATGTTCACATTATCGTTGTTTATCGGCCAATAAACAAATCTTTGTCGTTCTGATGCGTGGTTATTAAACAACGCGTGGTAACACCCTTGTGGTTTAATTCCTACACATCAGAACTCAAAATCGTTTTTATTGGCTACGATAAAATCGAAAATTATTTCTTAATTGAACACATTTAACAGTTGAGCGATTAACGGCAAAAACAGACTGCATTTAGTCCCCCCTCCCTTGCCATATCATCAAACCTTGGTATTGAAATTGGAAGGTCAGATTGTTTCAAAGTATGTGAGACGGAATCCTGATTTCGCCAGTTAAATTTCTCACTTTACAAGACCAAGACGATGCGACAACGCGAAGTATATTTCTCACCTCCGCCCTTAGAAAATATTATATAGGCGCACAATTTGGACGACCAAGAATTTGTTAAAATTTTGCGTTGCTACGTTTTAAAAAAGTGCGAGATGCGAGATTTCGCGGTGTCGCATCTTCATTGTTTTGCTTCGGAGTCAGGATTCCGAAATGTTAGGCCATTTCTCAAAGAAGCTACATTTTGTAGTGCGTGTGTGTGTGTTTTCTCCCAATTACCGCCTATTTACCATAACATTGTTGTTTTAAGTACATAGCAAGTTTAAATTTTATGTCGTTTATCTTTAAAAAATAATGTTAGATTAATCGTTGCTTATCGGCCAATAAACAACGATTTGGAGTTCTGATGCGAAGGCATTAAACCACGAGGGCGTCAGTCCGAGTTGTTTAATAGCCACGCATCAGAACGACAAAAAGTCGTTTATTGGCCGATAAACAACAATAATGCGAAAAATTTATCGATTCTTGACATATAGTTTTGCAATTGTATTTGGAACTACTTTTTTACTATGCTCCGCTCAGAATCGGAACTTCTTTTTGCGTTGTTTATTGGGCAGTACGACAATTTTGTTCTTTGTCAGTTGAAAAAATAGCGACAATCATGTTAGAATAATTTTCAGACCATCTGATGTGCCAATAAGCAGTTAGCTTTTGTTTCGACTGCTTTAACAATATTTCAAACACAGTGATCAAATAATCTGTGTGTAGTAAATTTTGATTTTGAGTGCATCGTGATTCTCCCCCATATGGCCATCGCCCCAGAAGACTTGTATGTTGGCTTTACGGGGGATTAGTGCAAGATTTATGAGACGCCTCGTTCCAGAGGCGACCCTGGGTCTTTTAGTGCCCGGCGTGAGCACATATGACGCTGCACCTCGGTTTAACGTCTCATGCGAAAGACGAGTTTGTAGATTATGATATAGCGAGGGCGACCCCTGGGTTGTGAAACCAGTGCGTTACCACTAGACCACGGTTCCTCTCGGTTTATGTCTGTGTAACGATATATATATTTGTGGAATTGTCCGTTGTCATGGCAATGCACGTCTGCTTACAGGGCGGGACCGCCTACATCAACAAGACGTACGCAGATGCCGTCTGCAGCGATCTAGAGTGCGTCAATCCAGACAACACTGTCTTCTGTTTGTCCGCGAAAGCAGATGACCATACGTCATGCGGTTACCAAAAGGTTTTATTATTATTATTATTATTATAATTATTTATTTTTAAATTTATTTCAATGGGCAGATTTTGCCACAAGTTACCACAACGTGCTTTAAATGATTTTATGAGACAAAATTAGGAACACAAATTTGTGTGCGATCCTTTCAAGGGACCTATTCACAGACTGGCTAATTGACAGGGACCTTTTCACAGACTGGCTAATTGACAGGGACCTATTCACAGACTGGCTAATTGACAGCTTCTAAAATGGTGTCACAAGTTGCTCGCCGCGATTTCCTTAATCGAGAACCAAACTACACCGTCTTCTGACACAAACATATGTTTAAATAATGCGTCGTTGATGAATAAACATCAGTTGTGATGGATCAAATTATAAAGCGTTCGTTACGCTTATCATCGGTGTTTTTGAAAGAACATGTATCAATATCAAAGTGTTAAAATTTAGGCATGTCGTGGGAAAACCGGGCTTAATGCATGTTCGTAAAGGGTCGTCCCGGATTAGTATGTTTTGTACGCACAGGCTAGTCCGGGACGACACTTTCCGCATACAGTGGATTTATGTTTAGAAGAGACTTACTTGAAACAGAAAATACCATAAAAGCGGAAAGTGTCGTCCTGGATTAGCCTATGCGGACTGCACAGGCTGATCCGGGACGACACTTTACGCACATGCATTAAGCCCGGGTTTCCCTCGACCATTCTATGCTTTGAAATAAGACTGACATAACAGTTAACGTGAGAAACCTGTTATCTTCATGTCGTAGGTTCGAGTCTCAACATATGCAAAAACAATTTTCTTTCTTTTATTTTCTTCTTAATAGAAAATCTTGTTCAATTAGCTCCAGATGATTAAGAATTTGTAGTTACAAAAAATATGATATTGGTAAAAAAAATACGAAAATCTGTGAATAAATCTCTTTTATACTCTGCATCATTACGGAATATATAGTTTGCCCAGAATCATAACAATAAAAATTGTGGCGCGTCGTGAGAAAACCGGTCTTAATGCATGTGCGTAAAGTGTCGTCCCGGATTAGCCTGTGCAGTCCGCACAGGCTAATCCGGGACGGCACTTTCCGCTTTTATGGTATTTTCTGTTTCAAGGAAGTCTCTTCTAACCATAAATCCACTTTAGGCGGAAAGTGCCGTCCTGGATCGTCCTAAAAGTTTAACTTTCCAAAAGCAATTTGCTTTGCAAACCTTGAAATATGAACAATAAAATGTATTACAGAACAGGAAAAAAGTCAGTTTTAGAAAATTATTTCTCACAGCCAAAAACTGTGAAACAGCGCCTTTGAAATGTTTTACTTATTCAATAGGAACACCTCGTTATAAAATTATGATGTTGTACTAAACTAAAACGCACATTTTATTTCTTCCTTTGGTTTGTAATCAATATGTGTGGCATAAATAACGTATCGTCGTTCGCCGAAATTTAGGATATTCCTTAAGATATTGCTATAAATATGCATTCGTGCTCGATATGGATTTATAGGTTCTCATATAGCTACACTTAACAACGTTTACTAAAGTGACGTTTCCTTTTAATATCACCATAGGTTTACAAAGCAGTCGTATACATTTTAGGTAAATCTATTCTGATTGTGTATATTATGTCAACATTATATGAAGATAACTTAGAAATAAGTAAATGAATTTATATGAATTGTATGTTTATTCTCAACACACTTTTAGCTTTTTCCTTTTATTTTCCCTTTTGTTCGTTTAGTTAAATTTTGTACATAATTAATAAGAAATGTATTACAATACCGAGTTATATCAATGTATAATTTAGACTTTATATTTGTATGCAAAATAGTTTGACAAAATTTGCTATTTATTTTATTCATTTCACAATGTTAGTATGATTTTGAAGGGTGATATGTAGATGATATTTGTTGAATTCGATGAATGATCGAATTTATCTACACTAGTTGTTCTAGGAAAAAAACATGTTCACGAGTGGCGTAGCCACTTCCTCTCAGGGGGGTTGATTCAGTTTTTTGTTTAGAAGCTGTTGACAAGTGATTTCCTCTTTCACCTTGTTTAATGTCCACGTCTTTTTGATAGAGAGAGTATACACAATGATTTTAATCAACCTTCTTTTGGTGGGATTAATCACTGCCGGAACAAATATCACGTGATCATAATGGCTTTAAAAAAAGATATCACTTTATATTATCCAAAAGCGAAAAATATGGTATGTTTATACGTTTTAACGGTTAGTAATTTTAGATAATGTGTATATTAAGAATAGAGATATATGCAGCAATATGCAGAATTTTCCCAAGCTGTTTGCTATTTTCGCTTTCTCTTGTTTAATGCACTAGTGTCAGATACTTTTTAGTAATTAAATAAATGTGAAAATATTGATTATTAAATATTCATAAATCTTCATCAAAAGACGAGCAACTTGTTGTGGTAGTGGTCAAAGCAGAACAGCAGGGGAGACCACTGTGGGAGTTTGAGTAATAACTACGTATAGTAAGTCTCATATCTCAGGGGCAGTAATTCAGTTTCTTGTTGTGTAGATGTTGATTTCCCTTTCCACCAAAATGTCCACTGATACTTGGTAGAAATGCACATATCAATATTTTCCCCCAGGGGGTGGGGGGGGGGGGGCGGCGGGCTGACCATCGGGAGTTTGACTAATTTTACTTTTTTGGGGTCTAATTCCCCACCCTAGAGCCAAGCATTTTTGTCTAAATCCCGCTGTGGAAGATGCCCAATAAGCCAAGATCACAGGGATCTAAAATCCGACCAAAGTCTATTTCCCGGTACCCAGAATCATTTGGCGTTTCAAATTCCCGCCTGTCGGAAATCGCTTTCAGTCTGAAGTCCCGTATATGCCCGGTGCTGCCCCCCTGGTGAAAAATATTAGTAGGTGCAAAAGAGTATATACAAAATAAACCGTGTTTTTGTCAAACAAAAATATGTTTTTAAATTCTAATTTCGGACATCAGTGTCGATAGTTTCGCGTTTTGTAGCATGTCACAAGTAGCTTAGATTTGCATAAAAGTCATGCGCTTTTGTTTCAGTGGTGCGTCAACGGAACGTGTGTTTCTGACGTCAACGCACCCGCCGTACCAGGTAACGTTAATTATGTCGATAAATAATAGTTTATCGTTGTAAAGCCAATATGATTATATTAGTACAATGTATATGGAAAGACGGCAATTACAACTCAATGTAAATGCATAATATTGACATCACGTTTTGCATCATTTCGATGGCATGGATGATGTCGTAACGTATAACATCTTGGGCACTGCTATGCACATACCAATGTTTTGCCCCAGAGTGGGGGAGCGGCGGGAATATACGGGACTTTAGACTGAACGCGATTCCCAACAGGCGGGAATTTGACATTCCAAATGCCAAATGGGTTACGGGTAATAGACTTTGGTCGGATTATGGATCCTGGTAATATAAACCCCGGCCATTTGATAGACATATAGCATCTCCCAAATATGCTTGGCTCTACAGGGGGGAATTAGACCCCAAAAATAAAATACGTCAAATTCCCCTGTATCAGCCCGCCGCTCGCCCCTGCGGGAAAATATTGATATGTGCATTAGTTGTGATATGTGTCATATTTTCTTAGAATTTAAACGTTATATGCTACATGGAAATACATCCCATTTTTGTTTTACGTTCAACAAAATCGATGTTGTACATGCACATGTTTTACAAAACTTCAATCCCTGCGTTTCATTTCCGGCCGCTTGCGCGGGTTTGCGGGCGTTGGTTTGGATTCTTTATTATCGGGAGTATTTTAGTTAAAACATATTACTTAGATTTGTTCATTTTAATTATTAAAAACAAATTAACAGATGTGCGTTGTCTGTATAGGTAAGATACGACAACCCACCTCCTTTCATGTACAAGACGTTAAACCGAGGTTCATATTACTAAGTGCTTCACACCGGGCATTAAAAGTCCCAAGGTCGTCTCTAGAACGGGGCCTCTTCTGTGTCTTGCACTATCCCTGTAACCCTACGAACAAGTATACTGGGGGCGATGGTCATATGGGTGAGAATCAATCAATGATATTGGTGCACTCGATTAAAATTCACACTCACTTTCTTTCAGACGGCTGCCCATGGGGCGACCAGAATGGCGTCGTGGGAAACACTGGACTCACGTGCCATGACGTCAGAAAGCAGGAAAACAGAGCCCGTTGCTATGACAACTTTGTGTCCAAAGCGTGCTGCGAAACATGCGGATCTATTCGGACACATGTTGCAGGTAATGTTTTTTTACTAAAAATCTTTACAGTGAACTCCCCTGCCAAACTGCTAGTATGTGTTTCAATCGGGTACACAACTCATCCCAGTGGTCTCCCCTGTAACGTTTAACTGTTATATTCAGGGAAGGAGATATTAGGCCAACATTTTTTATGTTTTGTTTTACGGGAGCTTTTTTTGGCGTAGCTGTTAAACCCAACTTTTGACATTCCTGAATATCCAATCAAATGTTGTGAAATGAATAAATACTAATATTCCATCGGCTAGTTTACGATACACTAGTCATAAATACGTAGGTGCAACATCCAAATATTATAGCAGACGAATTCGTAACAGGTTTGGAATACTTATGGCAAATTCAATAAGGGAATATCAGTTCGCACAAAATGAGCGCTTTCATATATGCGCAACACTACTGAAATGATTTGACATGACATTTGACACGTTAAAAAGCAATACATTTAATGATTTGCAACGATGTAAATGAACGTACTTTTTACATTTGAGTGTTTCTTTTATATTCGTACATAATAGAACAACGATTCTATAAATATCAATTGTATCTAAGACAACCACCAGATGGTTAGTCTATATTGAGGGCAAAATGACCGAACGCTCGCTCGCCCGCAGGTGGGTGTAGGGTCAAACTAACAGTGTACAGTTGAAAAGGCGAGATACTTGAACAATATAATTGTCGACAAACATGTATTCTTTACACCTCAACGAAATTTATCTAGCCATACATGTTTTAACATACTTCGAACAGAAATGTACTAAGTAATAAGGTTTCTTGCCGTGTATATTCCTGCTTGTCGATGTATATATTACCGTTTATGCATCATGTTCTGTGTTGCTGAATATAGTGTTTTAATTTCATTAGAATTTATTAATTAACAGAAGATCATAATATGTTATAATAATATATAAAATGTTAGTATTTGAGTATGGTATGCCATTCGGATCTACTCTGAGTTACATTATTTGGAATATTCATGCTGAAAGTTTTTATTTGCAAAATTACTACAGACGCCGAATATCTTTTTTTTAAAGATATTTATTGTTAATTATGTCGGGGGGGGGGGAGGCTAATACAAATAAAAATAAAATCACTTTTTTACAGCAATCGACAAAAACATATACATTATAATTTAAAATAGGAGAATTTTTTTATTTTCAAACTGAAGACATTTTTAACAGTCAAGGTTTAAAACAAGCGCTTTAAAGACATGCTAGTTTACAAGCTAATTCAGTAGTTTGAAACTATTAAATAAGTATTTGAACAGATACAATTATGACTTCATACTTTACCAAACATTCATACACTAATAGAAAAAAGAAACTGGACATGCTTTAATTGCGTATTTTATATGTTGTTAGATTTAAATATGGATGAATTTGGAATCAAACTTTAGGAAATACACTGAACTAATGAATAATTGTAATGCCCTAACAAATTGACCAAACGAAACATTAATGATTTTATAAGTTGCAAAGTAGACCACGATACTTGTGTTGGATGTTTACGAAGATCAAACACCACCGTTTACTTTTGAATGCTTGATACAGTTTAGGGGCATACTAACGGTTACAACGGGGTATATATCATGGGAAAAGAGTGTACACATTCTGAGATAAAAATCAATTTAAAATAAGGGTCGTGTTTGTTTGGCCCTTTTCATGTTTATAATTTGACGTCAGAATTGTGAGTATTTTGTTTAACCATAGCTTACACAAGATTCTTTACCATGCAGAATAGCGCAGTTGTATAAAGCGCTGTCTACTGTCATTTGTTCGTACAGCTCTTAAGTTGTGAGTTCGGTGCCCACTCAGGGATTTATTTATTTTTTTCCTTTTTTGTTATTTATTATTAACCAATATCTCATTGTGTATTATATAATTTATGTTTTATTTAAGGCAAAAATACAGCTCATTTTGATCACATATTATCATTTAAAGTGCAATGTCGACGAAGCCATTTTTTTCGTCGACATAGTCCGAGCATTCATAAAAAGATACTGTAATTGTTAAAGGGATTTAACAATTACAGTATCTTTTTATGAATGCTCGGATTATGCGCAATTTATATGATAAAGTGTGTTTTTATTCCTTACAGGATGTGAGTACGGAGACAGAAAGAGCGATTGCCATCGAAACGAATGCTCCGGATATGACGTCATGACCAGATCTCAGTGTTGTCACACGTGTCATGACGTCACTATAGTTGGATGAAGACCAATATTGAAGTTCATAGCTACAATTACATCTATTGCAACAGCAAGCTGTTTCTGTTTTTCGTATTTGCGAGTTATTGATATTTATGTTGCTTAAATACATAGTTGACACTAAACAATTTTAAATAATCTGGGTAGTAATCGGCCATTATATAAACAATTTACCAAATACACGTTGTTTATTTTATTTAATATTGGGATACTTATATTGCTCAAATCGTGTCCTAAAGTGGACGCATAAATACATGCTTTACTTCCTGCAATCGCAAATTCATCTTAACGTAGGTTGACATTCCAATTAATGACAGCTCTCTGTGACATCAAAACGCAACTGTCTGAACTGTTGATGGCCACTTTTTCTTCAGTGGCTGTGAAACACACGCATATTTTCCCATATGAACTGTCAGTTTGATTGACTTTCATTCATGTTGTTGACAATTAGTTTTTGTCACGTTTCATGACTTAATGTATTTATTAACTCGTTTTGCTGCGACTGTATTCTTCGACGTCCATAACACATGTACACATTGGTCAAAATTTGACCTGTGTAGGTTCGCGGAATTTTTCTCGGGTGTACTCCACCACCAACATCATCGTCATCATTATCTTCATTCTAATCATTCTCATCATCATTATCATCATCATCATCACAAAAATCATCATCATCATCATTATCATCAATATCATCACCATCATCACCACCACCATCATCATCATCACCATCATCGGCACCATAAATATCATGATAATCAGCATAATTTAAATCAACAGCCACTAAACACCATTTTGAGTATTATCAAAATCTGAATTAACACTAAACTGTCTTTTCTTAATATATTTGCCGTATCAGAAGAATTAATGCTGTGTTCGATTTGGTCAATAAAGTAGACCTGGGCCCGTATTCACAAAGCTACTTAGGGAAAACTTAAGAAAATTTCTTAAATTTATAAAATTCCGTAAGTCTCTGGATGTTGCATAAAAATCTGTACATGTTGTAAAGTAGTAAAAAATGCAAAAATGTTTCATAATTCACCCGTTTTGAAAACAGGAATCATTAGATTTAACGTTGAAAATTTGATCTGACATTTTAACTTAAGTACAACTTAAGTTCAGATTTCCCAGATTTCCCTTAGATGCTTTGTGAATACAGGCTCAGATAATAAAACAACAATAAATTAGCTCGTTTTGTGGCATGTATCAAAACTATCATGAAATGCATTGTCATCACGTCATGGTCAGTCAATTTGTCCGCTACGGCTTGTATTTCATATCAATGATACAAACAACAACAAGAGTGATGTATAGATAATATCAGGCAATTGCCTGGTTTTGTGTAATATATCAGGTGAGGCTTAGAATAATATAGCCTCGCCGTTATTTTATTCGTGCCGAACCTGATATATTACACAAGACCAGGCAGTAACCTGTTTTGCTGTTTATTATACCACGTTTTTCTTAATATTACACCAAACGAGCTGATTTTTTATATTTAAAAACTAAGAGCAGCTCTGATTTTGCTGAGCCGGCTTTTACACGTTCACAAACATGTAGTTATGGGATTCATAGAAGTTGACTGGAGAATACCTTATTATTAACATTTCGTAATGATAAATTAATGGTAAATGTTTTCACTACGAATACATAGATTTCACACACGTTTATTCATATAATTTTGAAAACGCACACTGAGATGGATTGCAGCGAACAAGTTTTATCCGAGAACAAGTATTACCAAATTGTTTGGAGACGCCATTTTGGAGTTGTGTATTGAAGTTGACATTTTCAAGATCGGGTCAATATTGATTATATAGCGTGTTTATTTTTGGTAAAAATGTTTGAGGCTCAACATAAACTGTTCCTGTGTCGTGACCTTTAGTGCATTTATTTAGAATGTATTGAAATAATTGTGTATGTATGATTTATTGTTCCATTGATGACGTCATAACACTAACAAAGTGCGCGTTTATGTAAATGTTTAAAAAAATTAATTTGTTATTCATGACGATTAAAAACAATAAACTATATACTTTCTTGGTATCAAATTGTCTGTTTTGTTCAATTTGATTCATTTGTACTAAAAATGTTGACTAGAGTTGATTCCGAGTAATATGACGTACACTCAATAATTGACTGATATAAACGCTATCGACCTGATATATCAGGCACCTTTGTATCAGGTCGATTTTAGCATAGCGGTATGATAAACATCTTCTTCATGTACACTATTTTAATTCGCGCGCTGTGATTTGAATAAGGTCATGTGAAAATTTATGCCGACAGGGATATAATTCGAACTATGCTCGGAACCACTTACATTTCTGTGGGGAGGTTGAGCGGCACACAGATGTGAGTGCACAATTTACTTAAGAAATAATTTTCGATTTATCGTTGTTTATCGGCCAATAAATACCGATTTGGAGTTATGATGCGTAAGAATTAAACCATTAGGGCGTAAGCCTGAGTTGTTTAATAACCACGGATCATAGCGACAAAGAGTTGTTTATTGGCCGATAAACAACGATAATGCGAAAATTAGAACAATTCTAACATGATTTGACATATATTTTTGCAATTGTAATTGTAACTACTTTTTACTATGCTCCGCTCAGAAACGGGAGTACTGTTTGCGTTGTTTATCGGGTAGTTTAACAACGATATTTTTGTTTTTTGTCTATAGAACAATAAGCGAGTGACATGTTAGAATATTGCGCAGCCTACAGTGGCCAGTGTTAACCTGTCATGGGTGCCATTTTATGACAACCCTGCGTAATGAATTGGTCATATCTGCACGCTTCACAGTTTTTAACATCAAACGGACAGCCTTCGAGTTACCAAAACAATAACTGACCTGTTTGGCGCACATAAAGCGAAGGGTTTGGTGCAAACTGTATTGTCCACGAGGAAATATGCACGTTACTGTCCGCCAAGACATTTTACAAAGCAGAGGTGATGTTACAGAATTTACGAACGTTCTAACAAAACACGGAGGAAAGTAATTATTAAGATAAGTGAAGTGTTCAATTCTCTTGGAAGACAGCTACCATCACTTAGTAACTGGAGCAAAAGATTAAATAAGATGAACGACATATAATAAATGCATTAGAGTGCAGATGTAATTAACACTGCGACACTTTTAAATAAGCAATATATAAATAAGCATGTTTATGCAATTACACAACATGGCATGACGTCTATTAAAGACTAACAATTCAGTGCATAAAAAGAAATAAATCAAAAGCGAAAACGTTCTAGCAACCTACTATTGGCAAGCTGTCTGTAAGCGTAAGGTCTGCGGACAGACATTAACCATTTAATAAAACAAACAACAACAGAACGACGAAAAACACAAAGCAAAATGGCAAAGGAGCTATTATTACAAATTGTGGCACTAGGTTTTCTCGGATATTGTCATGGATTTAGTACCGGAGCACCGGATTTCTCGTGTATGGATCCCTCCACCTTCCACACACGTGCTGTGAACGCCACCCACGAGGGGGTCATCATGCCCCAGCCCCCGGGCTCGAACCCCTACAGAATCCGGGCGGAGTCGGCCACGTTCATCCCCGGGGAACGAATCAGAGGTAAATGATATGTTTATGCATAATATTCATATTCAGTGCTGTACCGCGGCAATGATTGTTTATATAATTCATCGCTATTTTCAAAATAAGCTGATAAAAGTGACACAATTTATATAATTTAAAATTTACAAATGTTAATAAGTTGCTAGCTGTATTTAATGAATTATTGATTTGCAAGTTCTAGTAGTTCATAGTTATGCTATATACTAAAACATTGTTCTTCGCTTACACCTACACTCGTGTGTAAAACATGAACCTATCCCATTTTCTTTTTTTTGTTGCTAGGAAATCGGACTCAGTCGATGAAAAAGATGTCATCAACTCTTAATACAATACATTCCATGTATATCAATAAGACATACGTACATTTACGGGTTAGATACCAGTAAAACATTGCGTATCCCTCCGTGGTCCAAAGTAGTGCCTATTACTAAAGAGTTCCTTTTCTCTTCTGGTATAAAAGCCATTTAGCATTTTCAGATATGCCTTGTGTGATTATTTTTAATATCCTACGTGTCTCTGGAACATTTTGGTTTATATCAATGGAGGCTTTCTTGAAAGGTGAACTTTTGGGGTGTGTTGACTGTGGTATGCGGCTTTGGTCGAAATATGACTGCCGAGACCCAGTTTTCTACCGGTGTGTGCATTCATGGAGATGCATTTTTTTTAGAAGTAATATGACATATTTATTATTGCAATGTTTGGAAGATGACGGTTTCATCTTTAAATTGATGACAGGCTTGCACAATCTGAAATAAAGGAAAGGCTTGAAAATTGCTTGGAAAGTTTGCAGTTTTATAATGGGACCCTATGGGAATTGGATTTACTCGTATCTAACCTACATGTTTTTTTTTCCAGGCTGTAATGTAAATGTTGGCATAATGTAACCAATACACATGTTTCAGTGACGTTGTACTCAGAATCGGCCAACCAACCAATGATGGGATTCTTTCTGCAGGCCATACAGGCAGACATTAACATCCGGGACCTGCGGAGACGCGCTTACGGAAGGCAAAGCTGTTTGAATTAATACAAAAGCCATTTATTTTATTTGCCGTAAAAACATTCCATAAAAAACATTTTGTACACGTACTTTGTAACTTTCGCCATTTTCTTTTTTACGTTTTCAAGACTTTAGTGTTCTACTGTTCGCATTATCTTGTTAGCAATAGACAAAGGAACGCGAATGTACAATAAACAATAAAGTAACGATTTTTATCATATGTACAGATTCGCAAAAACCAAGTTACTGCATGCGAAGAACAGATTTCACAAGTATTTGCGCATCTATCACGAAATCCAATGTCATGCGTTTTTCACGCATTTTCAAAAAATTATTTGAATAGGTTTGAGAATTTGACTTAAAACAAAAAATCCAACGAAAAGCAACTTTTCATAAAATCAAATCCGATCCGTTTTTCGTATATTCTAGTTTGCGAAGTTTACTTTAACCAAAACAAATTTGTTTTTGACAACTAGGTTAGGTCAATCGTTTCACACGTATGTTCGAATATTCAGGTTTGAAAACCTGACTTCCAACGAAAAGCCCTCCGCCTGCCAGGCTAACGGAAGTTCGAGGGCCGGGGGCGCCACGCACACAAACAGCCGGCAGCGCCGTGCAGTGACCGTAGTCTGGGTGGCGCCGGACGAATTGAACCCGGGACCGCTGCAGTTCCAGTGAGTTGATCACGCAGCCATAGCTTACAACTTCTTGTCGCAAAGAAGGTGTTACGTAGATTGTTCACATAAGTCTGTTTTGTTTGTTTGTTTGGATTTTTCGCCGTTTTTAACAGTATTTCAGTCATATTACGGCGGTCAGTTAACCTACTCACACTTTTCCTGGGCAAGCTTAGCCGATCTAAGCGGTTTACCAGTACTAAGTGCACATACCTATGCCAGTAACTGAATCAGAGGTAGGGGGAGAATGGCCGTAGTAATAATCTTATGACCAATCCCGACACAAGTTAGGTGGCCGGGCTGGGGCTCGAACGCACGATCCCCGGATTGACAGTCCAGCGCTCTAACAACTGAGCTAGCCGGGCCCGGCTTTGACATAAGTCAAAGGAGCTATTGCGATCAACATTCAGCAACATGCACCAGTTATTAGGCTTAAATAAATATGTTTGTTTCAGGTTACCCGATCTACCCTAAAAAAATCCCCGACCCTAGAATATTTTATTGTGTTTGTCAGATATGTTTTTGCTTTATTTACTTTGTTCCAATAATTAATGTTTTTTTTATAAATAAGTGTTTTGTTTTGATAGCATCCACTTCAAACCAATTTTTAAGGATATTACTGATGCTTTGAATATTTTTTTTTCAGTTTCAGAATCCTGAATTGAATATTTTTTTTTCAGTTTCAGAATCCTGAAGTTGATCTTTTACCAAAAAAAAAAAAAAAAAAAAAAAAAAAAAAAAAAAAAATCCCTGCCTACCTACCCTATTTTTTTGGCATGTATCCTGAAACAAGCATATTGTATTTACGCCTTACTTCTTTAAACAATGACAGAAATTAACATTTTCTGGTAATCGTCAACATTTTAAGTAAAATGAATCGGACTCGTAAAAAGATCATGATTTTAAGAATGTTGTAAAAAAAGTCCATTCATCATAAGTATGAAAACTGGTATTAACTTATAAGCAATAACTACATGTACGTGAACTTGTGTAAAAGCCGGCTCAGTAATAAGTAAACATAGAGGTGCCGTTTGTATTTATCTCAACACAAGCTCGTTTAAGTGCATTTTTAATAACCAGTTTCTCGGTCTCTGTATAGTATACATACACTCAAAAAAGTTACAATGTACCAAACGGAAATTGTTGCATTTTCTATTTATAAGAATGTCAGCTGCGCCATGGTTAAGACGAAATTTGATCGTATTTTTTTCAAATATTTTAATATGAACACTTGCATGTATAACTCAAATAACCAAGCTGACTTTTTTTAATTAAAGAAAATACAACAAGTTTCATTTATTTCCATCTGGTGCATAATAACTTTTGTTGAGTGTATTTCAGTTTCGAATAGTATGAAAAAAAAACTTATAAAATTGTACTTTGTGTGTTGTTCTTTCTCAGGGCAACCGGTGTTTTAAACTACAACACATACTGGACAGACGTCCGCTCTCCACAGATCAATCCAGTCGGATATCCGACCATTGGAGGTATGAATGGGTCGGGGTTTAGGCACATAGTATACGAGAAGAATCGTTCGACAAACAAAAATTACAGCATTTGTTTGTATTTAATTTGTTTTAAAACAAGTTTGGTCAAAAATTATTTTATGTAGATTTCATTGTGTTTAAACGAACAGTATCTTAAGACGAGAGAATGCTTTTTTTCTCATTTCCCGTTTTCGTTCAATTAACTTTTTCTACTGTACCATTTCAGGTAATATCTCCTCGAGTCAGTTCGGCGCCACGGCCGCCTGGTTCAAGTGGCTGCAGTACCTTCGCCACCAGCAGCAGCGCCACGCACAGGGGGCGGGGCCAGACGACAGTCCGGGCGTAGCCAAGAAAACCCAGCAAACCCAAACGCCATTGGTCAATGACCAAACCTCCTCAGCCAATCAGATGCCTGGGCACATCGAACAAGTTCAATCCAAGAATGACTCCGCTGTAGTCAGCGGTCATCAGAGTTCCGGTCTGGACGCTGGACTGTCCCTCTCCGGAATAACGCTAGACTCGCTGGCGGAACCGACCGGAAATGATTTAGGGCGGCTCTTGACCATCCACGATCACGGACATCCGGACCACGACCACAGCATCCACCACTGAGTGTGATTGTTTCCATTACTGTTTCAGTGATTAAATTCATGTACGAGTATCTTTCCTACTTAATGGAAATATGTCCGGTACCCATCGATTTGGGAATTTTATGATGTAAAATCTAGCTAATTGGGAAAATTTGAAGGCAGTAATTTAATTATTTAAACATGTGTAATATTGGTTGAACTTGGTATTTTAATATGCTTTGTTTCATGTCAAAACGTTCTGTCGGCAGATAGCTTAATAAAGAAAGCAAGGAGGTTTACTGTCAAGAAACCCTTTTGATAGCGGAGTCCAACAAAAGAAAGCAACATCACTGTGAAATATTTTACACGTTTACAATTTTATCCCTTTCGTATGAAAATTGTGTGCCTGTGATAAAGCAAAATAAAACACGTAAGTTTACTGTTCTTTTGTTCTAAATGATATATTGAAAGGAAAACAGGATAGTCAGCCTTCATAGTGCATCGTCAAAAACGCTCGCTCAACAATTGAATTGCATATATATAAATTAAACTAGAAATCCGCGAGTCGGATGTCTCGCCTGACGGGACATAACTCAAGTACGTCAAGAGCATTTATGCCGAAAACCAATTGTAACCTTCCTGTTATACCTACTAACACGTCCCTAAAGTTTTACAATGATTGCACAAAAACTTCGCAAGTTATTGTCTGCACAAACTGAAGGGGACGCCGCCGCCGCCAACAACGCCGCCGCCGCCGCCAAAAGTAACCTCTATAATGTCACGTTTTCAGGCGACACAAAAACCAGTTGCAACGTGGCATTATGCTTCATTTTATATTTCACTTAGAATCCAGGGTCGAACGTGTTTATGTGTGTTTAATATAATTTTTGACACAAAGTATGCAATTAATCTCATAAATGTTGCACCGATGATTTCAAAGTAATGTCACCTTTCAACATATACATTTAGATACAATACATTATACACAGCTCTCAATAGCTCATATTGAACTTTGAATTTCAAATATTTGTTTCCTTCGACATAATTATGACTGCTAATCAAGTCTGATTATTTGACGCATTTTGTAATAGTATACAAAACACCACGAAACACCACGAAATCTTTAATTCACCCTAAATAGCTTGCGGTCTTGAATGGTTGTAATTAGAGCATAGTGAAATCTCTCCTTAACCAAAGCTGCAGGCTGTCACCAAGTTCACTTGAAAATATAGGATCACAATAGGAATATTTTCACCTAAAATATAGGACTTTTTGCCGACTTTTTGGACAAAATATAGGAATTATATAGTAAAAAAACACTCCAATTAAAGGATACTAGCTTTGTGTCTTAATTAACAAAACATTTGTTTAACTTTTCATGCGCGTCAATTGGCAACTGAAATATGCATGGTATGACCTAACAATAATCTGAGTATTTACCGGTAAGTTTAATGCGAGCGAAGCGAGCCAGAAAAATCAAAATAATTGGTTCTTGATAAAAATTATACTGTTCATGGACCAATTTCAGACGCATTAATGACCAAATGTCGCAAAAATATAGGAAACAATACTTAAGTATAGGAAAATATAGGAAATACAGGAGGTTTTTCAAAATATACGAATTCTTTCCAAAATATAGGAAAATCATACGAATATAGGAATCAGTTGACAGTCTGAAGCTGTTTCGCACGCCCATGAACGCTGACATTTACGTACATACATAGATTTGTTAAAAAGTATTTTCCGAAATTCAAACGAATGTTAACTCTAATACTTCTCTTATCTAGCGCACTGTCAGTAACGAGCACCCTGATATTTAGGACGACATCGTTACTGTGGGCACTTTCTTGTAAAGTCGTGCTCAGCCCTAACACTCTATCGTGTCTATACACTATTTTTCAAGCCGCAGTCCATAGAATATAATTAATTCTACCACGGCACGCGGCTAGTGGTGCATAGATAAAGAAGGAAAATAACTGTGGGTTATTCTGCAACAAATAATGGGCGAAGCCTAATGTTTTGAAAATTGTTCCGGAAATTCGAAGAAATCGTTCCATAACATGCACGTACTTAAACGCGCGATAACAAATTATGACAAACAAATCATTTTCTGCAGTATGTAGCACAATAAAACCACACTTGTACTACATATTTTATACTTAAGTTGACAAAAACGTTTACGTTTTGTTAATATGCTTTTAATTAACGCTTTTTAGCATCATATGTTCACTGTATTATATCGATAAGTATGACGTCATTCGCTCAATGTTATCACTTAAGCTGACGTCATTTTGATTTGTTATGATTTATTGACGTCACTGAAACGCTCGTGTTAATGCTCTTCTCGGAAAATGGGCGGAGTATAGATACATATAGTTCTCATTCATAACCTTTAAACATACGAATTTTATAGAAGATCGTGTCAGAATCGAAATAATTAACGAGTAACAGTTGGTTATTGCGGTAATAACCAACCGTTTGTCGTTCCGATGCTTGTTATCAAACCACTGGTTTAATTCCTACGCATCGGAACTCCAAACAGTTGGTTATTACCGCAATAACCAACAGTTACCCTTCAATTATTTCTTAAATACATCTTAAATTGACAGTAGTTCTAATGAACGTTAATGACGTATATTCGACTGAAAACTGTTTCTTATTTACGAAAGGCATTTTATTATGTGTAAGTTAGAAAACGCTTGATACAAACGGAATATACACTAGTGTACATGCTGATTTACTCCAGAGGCTACACCAGCTACCGCACACAGAACTATACAATAAAATGTTACCAAAACGTTATTATTTTACCGATTTCAATGATTTTTTTTTTAAATTTTAATCGGTAAAATGTTCATTAGAAACGATTTCTGCTAAGTTTTATTTTTATTAACATATTTCTGAACTTCTGCTTTAAAACCCTACGTTACTAATAATCCCCAGGTCGTTGTTGGGGACGAAGAGTAAAAGGGACTTGTTCACAGACACGGATTTTCGTATCTTTTTTAAATACATGTATACCATTAAATGTCTTTGTTGGAAAAACTGAAGCATCTGAATTAATGACCTCAACTATTATAACAAGAAAAGCATCAACAAGGGAAAAAAATGTGCCGCCTTCGGGGATCAAACCTACGAACTCCGGATCAAATGTCGGAGGCGCTAACCACTCGACCATCTAGCTAATTGGGAAAATTTGAAGGCAGTAATTTAATTAATTAAACATGTGTAATATTGGTTGAACTTGGTATTTTAATATGCTTTGTTTCATGTCAAAACGTTCTGTCGGCAGATAGCTTAATAAAGAAAGCAAGGAGGTTTCCTGTCAAGAAACCCTTTTGATAGCGGAGTCCAACAAAAGAAAGCAACATCACTGTGAAATATTTTACACGTGTACAATGCAATTCCTTTCGTATGAAAATTGTGTGCGTGTGATAAAGCAAAATAAAACACGTAGGTGTACTGTTCTTTTGTTCTAAATGATATATTGAAAGGAAAACAGGATAGTCAGCCTTCATAGTGCATCGTCAAAAACGCTCGCTCAACAATTGAATTGCATATATATAAATTAAACTAGAAATCCGCGAGTCGGATGTCTCGCCTGACGGGACATAACTCAAGTACGTCAAGAGCATTTATGCCGAAAACCTTCCTGTTATACCTACTAACACTTCCCTAAAGTTTTACAATGATTGCACAAAAACTTCGCAAGTTATTGTCTGCACAAACTGAAGGGGACGCCGCCGCCGCCGACGCCAACAACGCCGCCGCCAAAAGTAACCTCTATAATGTCACGTTTTCAGGCGACACAAAAACCAGTTGCAACGTGGCATTATGCTTCATTTTATATTTCACTTAGAATCCAGGGTCGAACGTGTTTATGTGTGTTTAATATAATTTTTGACACAAAGTATGCAATTAATCTCATAAATGTTGCACCGATGATTTCAAAGTAATGTCGCCTTTCAACATATACATTTAGATACAATACATTATACACAGCTCTCAATAGCTCATATTGAACTTTGAATTTCAAATATTTGTTTCCTTCGACATAATTATGACTGCTAATCAAGTCTGATTATTTGACGCATTTTGTAATAGTATACAAAACACCACGAAATCTTTAATTCACCCTAAATAGCTTGCGGTCTTGAATGGTTGTACTTAGAGCATAGTGAAATCTCTCCTTAACCGAAGCTGTAGGCTGTCAAGCAAGTTCACTTGAAAATATAGGATCACAATAGGAATATTTTCACCAAAAATATAGGACATTTTGCCGACTTTTTGGACAACATATAGGAATTATATAGTAAAAAACACTCCAATTAAAGGATAATAGCTTTGTGTCTTAATTACCAAAACATTTGTTTAACTATTCATGCGCGTCAATTGGCAACTGAAATATGCATGGTATGACCTAACAATAATCTGAGTATTTACCGGTAAGTTTAATGCGAGTGAACCGAGCCAGAAAAATCAAAATAATTGGTTCTTGAAAAAAATTTATACGGTCCATGGACCAATTTCAGACGCATTAATGACCAAATTTCGCAAAAATATGGGAAACAATACTTAAGTATAGGAAAATATAGGAAATACAGGAGGTTTTTCAAAATATACGAATTCTTTCCAAAATATAGGAAAATCATACGAATATAGGAATCAGTTGACAGTCTGAAGCTGTTTCGCACGCCCATGAACGCTGACATTTACGTACATACATAGATTTGTTAAAAAGTATTTTCCGAAATTCAAACGAATGTTAACTCTAATACTTCTCTTATCTAGCGCACTGTCAGTAACGAGCACCCTGATATCAGGACGACATCGTTACTGTGGGCACTTTCTTGTAAAGTCGTGCTCAGCCCTAACACTCTGTCGTGTCTATATACACTATTTTTCAAGCCGCAGTCCATAGAATATAATTAATTCTACCACGGCACGCGGCTAGTGGTGCATAGATAAAGAAGGAAAATAACTGTGGGTTATTCTGCAACAAATAATGGGCGAAGCCTAATGTTTTGAAAATTGTTCCGGAAATTCGAAGAAATCGTTCCATAACATGCACGTGCTTAAACGCGCGATAACAAATTATGACAAACAAATCATTTTCTGCAGTATGTAGCACAATAAAACCACACTTGTACTACATATTTTATACTTAAGTTGACAAAAACGTTTACGTTTTGTTAATATGCTTTTACTTAACGCTTTTTAGCATCATATGTTCACTGTATTATATCGATAAGTATGACGTCATTCGCTCAATGTTATCAATTAAGCTGACGTCATTTTGATTTGTTATGATTTATTGACGTCACTGAAACGCTGTGTTAATGCTTTTCTCGGAAAATGGGCGGAGTATAGATACATATAGTTCTCATTCATAACCTTTAAACATACGAATTTTATATAAGATTGTGTCAGAATCGAAATAATTAACGAGTAACAGTCGGTTATTGCGGTAATAACCAACGGTTTGTCGTTCCGATGCTTGTTATCAAACCACTGGTTTAATTCCTACGCATCGGAACTCCAAACAGTTGGTTATTACCGCAATAACCAACAGTTACCCTTCAATTATTTCTTAAATACATCTTAAATTGACAGTAGTTCTAATGAACGTTAATGACGTATATTCGACTGAAAACTGTTTCTTATTTACGAAAGGCATTTTATTATGTGTAAGTTAGAAAACGCTTGATACAAACGGAATATACACTAGTGTACATGCTGATTTACTCCAGAGGCTACACCAGCTACCGCATACAGAACTATACAATAAAATGTTACCAAAACGTTATTATTTTACCGATTTCAATGATTTTTTTTTTTTAATTTTAATCGGTAAAATGTTCATTAGAAACGATTTCTGCTAAGTTTTATTTTTATTAACATATTTCTGAACTTCTGCTTTAAAACCCTACGTTACTAATAATCCCCAGGTCGTTGTTGGGGACGAAGAGTAAAAGGGACTTGTTCACAGACACGGATTTTCGTATCTTTTTTAAATACATGTATACCATTAAATGTCTTTGTTGGAAAAACTGAAGCATCTGAATTAATGACCTCAACTATTATAACAAGAAAAGCATCAACAAGGGAAAAAAATGTGCCGCCTTCGGGGATCAAACCTACGACCTCCGGATCAAATGTCGGACGCGCTAACCACTCGACCATCTAGCTAATTGGGAAAATTTGAAGGCAGTAATTTAATTAATTAAACATGTGTAATATTGGTTGAACTTGGTATTTTAATATGCTTTGTTTCACGTCAAAACGTTCTGTCGGCAGATAGCTTAATAAAGAAAGCAAGGAGGTTTCCTGTCAAGAAACCCTTTTGATAGCGGAGTCCAACAAAAGAAAGCAACATCACTGTGAAATATTTTACACGTGTACAATGCAATTCCTTTCGTATGAAAATTGTGTGCGTGTGATAAAGCAAAATAAAACACGTAGGTGTACTGTTCTTTTGTTCTAAATGATATATTGAAAGGAAAACAGGATAGTCAGCCTTCATAGTGCATCGTCAAAAACGCTCGCTCAACAATTGAATTGCATATATATAAATTAAACTAGAAATCCGCGAGTCGGATGTCTCGCCTGACGGGACATAACTCAAGTACGTCAAGAGCATTTATGCCGAAAACCTTCCTGTTATACCTACTAACACTTCCCTAAAGTTTTACAATGATTGCACAAAAACTTCGCAAGTTATTGTCTGCACAAACTGAAGGGGACGCCGCCGCCGCCGACGCCAACAACGCCGCCGCCAAAAGTAACCTCTATAATGTCACGTTTTCAGGCGACACAAAAACCAGTTGCAACGTGGCATTATGCTTCATTTTATATTTCACTTAGAATCCAGGGTCGAACGTGTTTATGTGTGTTTAATATAATTTTTGACACAAAGTATGCAATTAATCTCATAAATGTTGCACCGATGATTTCAAAGTAATGTCGCCTTTCAACATATACATTTAGATACAATACATTATACACAGCTCTCAATAGCTCATATTGAACTTTGAATTTCAAATATTTGTTTCCTTCGACATAATTATGACTGCTAATCAAGTCTGATTATTTGACGCATTTTGTAATAGTATACAAAACACCACGAAACACCACGAAATCTTTAATTCACCCTAAATAGCTTGCGGTCTTGAATGGTTGTACTTAGAGCATAGTGAAATCTCTCCTTAACCGAAGCTGTAGGCTGTCAACCAAGTTCACTTGAAAATATAGGATCACAATAGGAATATTTTCACCAAAAATATAGGACATTTTGCCGACTTTTTGGACAACATATAGGAATTATATAGTAAAAAACACTCCAATTAAAGGATAATAGCTTTGTGTCTTAATTACCAAAACATTTGTTTAACTATTCATGCGCGTCAATTGGCAACTGAAATATGCATGGTATGACCTAACAATAATCTGAGTATTTACCGGTAAGTTTAATGCGAGTGAACCGAGCCAGAAAAATCAAAATAATTGGTTCTTGAAAAAAATTTATACGGTCCATGGACCAATTTCAGACGCATTAATGACCAAATTTCGCAAAAATATGGGAAACAATACTTAAGTATAGGAAAATATAGGAAATACAGGAGGTTTTTCAAAATATACGAATTCTTTCCAAAATATAGGAAAATCATACGAATATAGGAATCAGTTGACAGTCTGAAGCTGTTTCGCACGCCCATGAACGCTGACATTTACGTACATACATAGATTTGTTAAAAAGTATTTTCCGAAATTCAAACGAATGTTAACTCTAATACTTCTCTTATCTAGCGCACTGTCAGTAACGAGCACCCTGATATCAGGACGACATCGTTACTGTGGGCACTTTCTTGTAAAGTCGTGCTCAGCCCTAACACTCTGTCGTGTCTATATACACTATTTTTCAAGCCGCAGTCCATAGAATATAATTAATTCTACCACGGCACGCGGCTAGTGGTGCATAGAAAAAGAAGGAAAATAACTGTGGGTTATTCTGCAACAAATAATGGGCGAAGCCTAATGTTTTGAAAATTGTTCCGGAAATTCGAAGAAATCGTTCCATAACATGCACGTGCTTAAACGCGCGATAACAAATTATGACAAACAAATCATTTTCTGCAGTATGTAGCACAATAAAACCACACTTGTACTACATATTTTATACTTAAGTTGACAAAAACGTTTACGTTTTGTTAATATGCTTTTACTTAACGCTTTTTAGCATCATATGTTCACTGTATTATATCGATAAGTATGACGTCATTCGCTCAATGTTATCAATTAAGCTGACGTCATTTTGATTTGTTATGATTTATTGACGTCACTGAAACGCTGTGTTAATGCTTTTCTCGGAAAATGGGCGGAGTATAGATACATATAGTTCTCATTCATAACCTTTAAACATACGAATTTTATATAAGATTGTGTCAGAATCGAAATAATTAACGAGTAACAGTTGGTTATTGCGGTAATAACCAACGGTTTGTCGTTCCGATGCTTGTTATCAAACCACTGGTTTAATTCCTACGCATCGGAACTCCAAACAGTTGGTTATTACCGCAATAACCAACAGTTACCCTTCAATTATTTCTTAAATACATCTTAAATTGACAGTAGTTCTAATGAACGTTAATGACGTATATTCGACTGAAAACTGTTTCTTATTTACGAAAGGCATTTTATTATGTGTAAGTTAGAAAACGCTTGATACAAACGGAATATACACTAGTGTACATGCTGATTTACTCCAGAGGCTACACCAGCTACCGCATACAGAACTATACAATAAAATGTTACCAAAACGTTATTATTTTACCGATTTCAATGATTTTTTTTTTTAATTTTAATCGGTAAAATGTTCATTAGAAACGATTTCTGCTAAGTTTTATTTTTATTAACATATTTCTGAACTTCTGCTTTAAAACCCTACGTTACTAATAATCCCCAGGTCGTTGTTGGGGACGAAGAGTAAAAGGGACTTGTTCACAGACACGGATTTTCGTATCTTTTTTAAATACATGTATACCATTAAATGTCTTTGTTGGAAAAACTGAAGCATCTGAATTAATGACCTCAACTATTATAACAAGAAAAGCATCAACAAGGGAAAAAAATGTGCCGCCTTCGGGGATCAAACCTACGACCTCCGGATCAAATGTCGGACGCGCTAACCACTCGACCAATCTCAAACCACTCGACCAATCTCAAACCACTCGACCAACCTCAAACCACTAGACCAACCTCGAACCACTCGACCAATTTCAAACCACTCGACCAATCTCAAACCACTCGACCAATCTGAAACCAATCGACCAATCTCAAACCAATCGACCAACCTCAACCACTCGACCAATCTCAAACCAATCGACCAATCTCAAAACATTCTGATTCATATACAAATCTGTGTTATTTTAACTTTTTATGTGAGTGTTTTACGTGTTTTCAACAATTTCAGCGAAAACAACAGAAGCAATCCAAAATATTAAATCGTTTTGCGTTAAAACGCTTTATACGAGTAATTTTATCCATTTCAAATGATGAATACTTATAAACAAAACGTTATTTCCAACATATTTCTATGTCAGTAGAGCTATTTCGCTCTTTTATATGAAGTTTGATTTTATCTTTGGAATCTGTAATCAAAACTTTGGAAATTGTCACTTTTTTTAAATCTGCTAATAGGTCCCTTGAACAGATCTTTGCTGTGGGCACTTTTTGAAGGAACGGAACGAGTCGGCCCCACGCCGCACGCCCTGGAGATGTTTCCATGCCCTTCTTTCTACACGGAGCCACAATTTATCAACTACCAGTTAGCTGATCTAGCTATGGCATGTCCGCTGGTGGTTCGTCTGTGTGTTGGTCAAATAAGGCCTTCAGATACTCCAAGAGGTCTTCAAAGAACGTGGCTACCTCGTTGTAACCTGAAAAAAGTATGGGGTTTTGCTTGAACTGTGATGCATTTTGCTAACTGTCATAGGGAGGACTGTCCGTGACACACAAAAGAGTCATTGTCACTTTACCGTTTATTTTCACTCTACGATTATAAATATTTACATCTTCAACAAATTAGTGAATACAAATCTCACATTCAGAAATGAACAATAGCAGCTTTTCACTTAACATTGATTGTCTAACATAAATCCAACAGCTTAGATGATCCAAAGAAAAATCCGCAAGAAACTCGCAAGAAAACTCTCTCAATGACCCTAAAGCCCACTTTTTATACGCAAATAGGAATAATACATAAAACTCAACGGTTCAGCAAAACCAACCTGCACAACATGTTTAAACATGTTACTCCGTTGTTGTTGCGCGGTGCAGCAACATGTTCTGCACAAGCTCAACAACAACCAAAGACCATAATTATATCACAACCTAAACCTACAGCCCTCAGCACCATGGGTCAAATACTGAGCATTCTTCAATTAGAACCACAACTCACATGAAGATACATGCAGCAATAGTTACTCTACCACAATGCAAAGAATGAGTCAAACTTGGCAATATTTTTAATTACATATATCAACTAGTACTTATTCTTGACAATGTATTAAATATTGTTTGACCTTCAAGTACTTACAAATGTGTACTATTTCTGGACAATATATATTGAGCTATATTTATTGACCAATCGCTTACATGTACCAATTACTGTGTTCGTGTGTTCATCAAAGACGTACGCGTTTGTTACTTGTGACTATATTCATTATTCACATTCTAAATACGAACTGAAAAGGGGTCAGTGACGAGCATGCAACAAAAATCCAATAGGCGGGGCTTATCATGCACACGCAGCATATAACAGTGTGATGTATGAAAATATAAATACGTACCAAACTTTGATATTTCGTAATGATCCTTTTGAAACCTTACCAGGAAAGAAATTCACGTCAATGACGGCGTATCTGCTGGTACCGGTTTCCACTATCACGTCTACGCCGAACAAATCGACGCCGAGTTTTTGACGTAACGCTTCGCTGAATACGTCAAACTTGTGCGTATCTGGGGCTAGCGGGGCTATCTCAGACGCGGAGGGGTCGGTCTGTGAACAAGTTAAAAAAATCATCAGAAAATTGAGCATTTTTTTCAATAAAACATTTAATAAGCCCATAGATACACACAAACAGAATTTAATTTCTACCTGAACCAAACCGTTTATTTTAACCGAATGTCGAACTGAACAGCATGCAGATTTAAAGTAAGACTAGTAAACAAACATTACAACCAATGAAATGAAATGAAAAAAATGTATAATATTTAAGAAATAGAGAACCCATGAACATACCTTTGTCAGCTGATGCGAGGAGTTCTTTTTGCTCACATCTCTCGTGTCGAAGAACAACGTAGCCTGATCTGTGAATACGAATTAAGCCAGTAGAAACTAAACATCATTATTTTCCTGTTAAGTATCATTGTCATGGCCATCAATTTTGTCGTTGTCTTCATCATAGTTGTCAAATTAATCGTCATCATTATCATAATGCCGAACAGTTTCAGTAACATAATTTTTGTTTGAGTTAAATGCATACATTAATTAATAACACGTGTGTTCGTATTTCAAACACATCAGAATGTTCACGCGTAAAAACAGACCTATGCTTGATCATGCACAAACATTATACATCAAACCTATAATGTTTCCAAAGTAACGAAAAGTTACGAAATTTTGCAACATCGACTAGATCTGCAATGCTCGCTAAGATAACTTATTATATGTTTAGTATCACAGCGTTGTTTGTTTTGGTGTCCCTACATTTACACACCCTCTCCAGCCCTGAGATTTCTTAGCGAGGGACGTCGGATGACGTGTTGCTTCTTTCCCACCTTGAAGATCTTGTACAGGATGGCGTCGTGGTTGACGAAATGATGCGCCACGCATGGCGCGATGACGTCACGCAACCCGGCGTCATTGAACACTATGGCCATCTGGAAATAAAAAACAAGAGGGCCATGATGGCACAATGGGTACACCTCAGTACTGGCAAAGATGTACATATAGGCCTTGCTGCATATTTCTTTAGTTCCTTGGCTTACCGTTGCTTATAAACATGTCGTCACCTTAGTTCAAGAACTCAGTAAATGCTTATATTTTGCACTGCAGATATTGAATTAATGCTCTAAGGTGACGATGTGGCGGATCGGTGGTCTAGTTTTAACGCACTGGCTTCACAACCATGGGGTCGTGACACCATAACCTACTAACTCGTCTTTCGCAGGAGACGTTAAACCGAGGTGCAGTGTACTAGGTGCTTCACACTGGGCACTAAAAAGACCCAGGGTCGCCTCTGGAACGGGGCGTCTCCTGTATCTTGTACTATCCCCGATTCTAACTAACGAGTCTTCTGGGGGCGATGGCCATATAGGAGAGAATCCCGGTGCACTCGATAAAAATGTACTACACACACTGCTTATAAACATGTCATGACCACGTAGGGACCTGAGGATATTTCTCTACGGTTGTATTTACTTTTTCGCAGGCAGTTGTGGAGGAAAAGTTCGGAAAGATAATGGTGGATGTGCAAAGGTAAAATCATGCTTGCCGGCTGTTTGTGCTTGTTCCGCCGTGGACGTGTACTACCATGCATCTACCCTTCTGTAAGATTGAATACAAATGAAGTTATTATCACGTAAACGGTCAGATTATTGACGTCATAAGGACGACGGAAGACGCAGAAGAGGTCCCTTACACCAAATGCATCGTGCTCAGGTGTGCTAAAAATGAGGGTCGACTTATTAACGTTTGTAAATAGTTTGTATACAATTAAGGTCAGGTGATTTCCTATTACGTGTGTATAAGGGATAACTATGTTTTAATATTGAATGAATGTACGCAGTCATAATAGTTTAACTATTTTTGCTCAATACTTTTGTTTCAGAAATGTAAATATGATGTTGAAGTGGATTGCAACTTTGCAGACACGCGTCTTACCCTATGACAGTCTACGGTTCCGTGTGCATCAACCGGTTTACAAACTGAAAGTACAAAAATACGTATTTTTTTTATTTTTGAACATTTAAGAGTTGCAATTAAATGTAAAATTCCAAAAGTAAAACGCGACTATAAGTTATCAAATGATACTATTTGGCACTTTTTGAAAATATGTCATGAAAGGGGTGTATTAAAGTATTTAACATAAAATGAAATACAGACTCACATAAAAAACAATGTACAAGAAATTTCCATCGAATGTAAAATATTATTCGAAAAGAACAATGTTTTCCTTAAGTATTTAAAACACATATATAATGTTATAACAGAAATAATTTTCGCATAACCGTTGTTTATCGGCTAATTAACACCGATTTGTCGTTCTGATGCGGTATATTAAACCACTCCGGCTAACGCCCTCGTGGTTTTATTCATACAAAAACAAACATATTTCTTAATTCATAATCAATTCACTACTTAAGAAATAATTTTCGATTTATCGTTGTTTATCGGCTACTAAACAACGATTTGGATTTTCGATGTGTAGGAATTAAACCACGAGGACGTTAGACTGAGAGGTTTAATAGCCACGCATCAGATCGACAAAGACTTGTTTATTGGCCGATAAACAACGATAATGCGAAAATTATTTCGATTGATTTGACAGATATTTTTTCAATTGTAATTGGAACTACTTTTTACCATGCTCCGCTCAGAATTGGGTAGTTTAGCAACGATAATTTTGTTCTTTGTCTGTAGAAAAATTAGCGAGTACCATGTTAAAATAATGCATAATGTATTTGCGAGTTTCACTGTCGACGATCGTCGATATGATCTTTAAAATACGATTATAAGTTCTTACCAAAAGGGTAATTGACACTGGCTTCCATCAGCTTTGTTCGGTTTTCGTCAGCGTCGGTACTGGCGAGGTCAACATAGGGCGGTAGAAATACACCCGTGTCTGGAAGGTAACAAGTGTTTTGTTACACATGAGGCAGGTTAAATAGTTAAAGTGTGTATGTACTATCTTTCATATCAACAATTTTCAAAATAAGCAGATGAAAGTGACAATATAACTTGTAAGCAGACAGATAAACATAAACCTGTCAAAGGAAACACTAAAATAACGAGTAAAGCAACTAATACAAGTGTCAACTTTTGTATTGTTTCTTAGTGTAGTGTAACCTAAAACACCTGTAAAGTAAGCGTTGATACATGTATTGAAGTTTTCGGCTGGACAGCCGAAAACTAGTTTTTGATTTAAAAAGTAGTCAATTATGCGTTTTTTCAACAATGGTTCTTATGTACTTTTCTTACATTTTAAATCATAGTATATAGTTATTAACTGCATCGTGTTGTTTTAATTCATGACACAATGTGTGTTGCAAGATCGTACATACACTCTTTAAAGAGCAGTGTTCAGTTCGGAATATGTTGGATGCATCATTTGGCCGTAGTGATCACGATGCTGATGTGGTGGGTGAAGAAGATGATGACGATGATTATGACGATTATGAGGATAGCTTTGACGAAAATGATAACACCAATTATGACAGAGATGAAGATAACAGTATTACAGCGATACCGATGATGGTTATTATGATGATGATGATGACGATGATGACGATGACAATGATTATGAGGTTTGTTAAGATGATAATGATAATGATGGTGATTTTGTAAATGTTATGGATGATAACGAGGAAGATAAAGATGATAATAACGATGATGATGATGATGATGAGGTTTGTTAAGTCGATAATGATAATAATAATGATTTTGCTGTCGTTATGGATGATAACAAAGAATATAACGATGATGATGATGATGATCATAATGATGAGTAGGATTATAACGGTGATTAGTTGTTGTTGTTGATGACGGTGATACTGGTGCTGCTGCTGGTGATAATATCGATGACTATGTCCGAATTATAACAACATAATGATGACGATGACGACGACGACGATGATGATGATGACGACGGTGATGATGATGATGATGACGATGATGATGATGAAGAAGAAGATGATGATGATGACAGCCTTACCAGCGTTCTCGTTACAACATTCCTGTACGAGCTTGAACAGTTGGTTCCTGTCTATGAATTTCCGGATATGATCCAGAGGGTTAACTATTATACACTCAGGGTGACTGCCGATGTAGTTCTGTAAATAACAAGATTCAATTCGGTAAATCAAACAAAACATAACATATGCACAATGTGCAGAAGATTATAGAATATAATACTTTCAATATATATTTGTTTTTCTATTTTTCTTAAATAAGACTTTTGAATGAAATCATGTACAAGTTAATTGCAAATACAGCATGAACATTTAACTGTATTTTCAATGACAATATGCAACTAGCATCTATCTGTATAAAAGTAATGGCCCTTGTGAGAGCAAATTGGTATTTATAACAAAAGCATAATATTTTAAGAATTTCAAAAGTTATTTCCAACATATACGCACACTTGTGTGTTCATACCAAAATATTGGATAAAAAATACAAAAGAATTTCGTGTTTACCATGACGCAGCTGAAATTCTTATAAATAAAGAAAATAAACAATTTCTATTTGGTGCGTTATAACTTTTGTAGTGTAGTTCCTTTTTGAATAGGTAGTTAGATAATTACAAACGAATATCAACTACCACAAGATTTCTTGAATAGTATTTTTCTTTTTCGCGGCCAAGGTTCTGAATAGTTCTTTCCGCTTTTATGGTATTTTCTGTTTCAAAGAAGCCTCTTCTAAAAAAAAAAATCCACTATATGTGAAAAGTGCCGTCCCGGATCAGTCTCTTCGGACTGCACAGGCTGATCCGGGACGACACTCAATATTTACTATAAAAATGTAGCATTGTTCCTTTTCGTGGCTAATTTATGTAACACTATATTTCTTCTATTAAAGGGACTGGTTCAAAGATTTGTGTATCTTTGAAACAGGCCATTGAACGTCTAAACTAAACTGTATTGTTTACTGTATGTAAGTGATGTACGTGTTTTCAACAATTTCAACGAACACAAAAAGTACTCCATATTATTCAATCGTTTCGCGTTACAAACGCTTTATTATTGTATCCATTTCAATTCATAAATACTCATTAACGACGCGTTATTTCCAATGTATTTCGATGTCATGCGTATTATTTCTCTTCTTTATATACAATATTTGTATTTGGAGACCGTGACAAAGTTTTTGGAAATAGGTCCCTTTTATTGTTCACAGATTTTCGTGTTTTTTTTTAAAAGCCATTTTCTGTTTTAATTGCAAGAACTTAAACAGTTGGACTGAGCTAAAACAAATATTATACTGAGAATACAATTAATTAAAAGAGTTGCCTTCGCCGGGACTCGCACCTACAACCGCCGGGATTAAAAAATGTGTCGAGCTAACCACTCGGCCATTCTGAGTTACAATCTTAGCAGTAATTTTTTACCGCTAAGTAAGTAATATATGTCTTTTCCAAAATACCGATGAAAAGGGTTACAAACGGTTTATAATTTTATCCATTTCAATTGATGATTTTTCTTAAACGACACTATGTTTCCTTTTTTTGTCAGTAGTGTTATTTCGCTTGTTAATATATTAACGTAATTTCTTTTTGGGATATGTAACAGAATTTGGGGAAATTGTCATTCGTCAATATGTGAATATGTTCCTATAATAAATAATCCAATAAAAACCGACAAAACCAACTACATGTACCTCAATATTTCGCATATAACGTTGTTCCTTATTGCAGCCCAGTTGTGACAGAGCAAGAATATCGATGAACTTGTGAAGTATCATGTCGAACGGCCCCTGAGACTCCAACGGCATTTTAAGGTCAAGCTGGAAATAGGTCAAGGTCGATCCGAATTAGGTCAGGGATTATTTGACACTTTTTTGTTTCATCTTTAAACTTTAAACTTAAGCGTTGTGTTGTTTACCTGAATTTACATAAGTATGTCGGTTGTAGAATAATACTTTGTTTAGACACGCTTTTTTTGTTTCTAAAGATAATTACATTTTAAACTGTTTTTCATCACTCAAATATTTTTTGTACCGCAATCACAGTGAGTACATTGTTTACCTTTATCAGCTGCAACCCCGCATTCCTGAAAAGGCAACGAGAGACAGATAATTCACTCATTCAAATAAAATCGTATTTTTGCTTCATATTAAATTCATCATTGCTAGCATGTTTAGGCCCTCCCCCGTGTGTTCGGACAATTTAGAATGTTAGAAATCGGAAATTTCCAGGCATTCCATTTTTGAAAATTTGACAAAAATATTCATACTTCTTGCGGGACCCAGCAATACAATATATGCCGGGACTAGTGAACGTTAATGTAGTGTTTAAGCTAATTCGACATTTTGTCGTAGCGCCATTTGAGGTTGAATGAGATAAATGTACCCGTGAGTTGTTATAACTACATTGTCTGCAGTCAATATAATTTCTGGTTATGCAGATATCAACTAGAAGTTCACTTTATCAGCATGTTTACAGCACAATGTAAAAGCAATACAGTACTCGCTCACTGGCAACAAGAATGTCCCACTGGCCTTCCATAGAACGGGGATATTAGGTCTATTTATAGACGTTGGGTTTTCCAACTTGCTCTTTATATAGATAGCATAACTTTTGGCTTTAAAATTAAAGTTATTATACTTATCTTGAAATCAGAATAGACTACATATACGAACCATCTAGAATGTTATTCGAATTCATTGCCATTACCACTACAATATTCATTTCAATGATTAATATTGAGCTGAATTATAATACATGTATGGCAGAATTCCAAATAAATAGTAGTAATAATACTAGTAGTACTACAACATACCGGTAGGTTGCTGAGCATAAACGATACATGCTTTTCACAATATGTATTCGAAATATATAACAATAGTGACAATGTCATACATATGTCCTATATATAGATAGAGTAAGTTAAAGATCTAGTGAAAGAAAACAAAACTAGGTTATCGATCGTGTATATCTTGTTAGTGTTACCTATACAATTCCAAACAATTCTCAAAATTTAGCTTCTTGCTCTTTTCCGCACTTAGCCAGTATCCAACTCGCTTCATGGTTTTAATTCACATGTATATTACTCAAACACATGGTACAATCTATCAAGTTCTCTTCGTTTATGTCTTCCACACTGACTTGCGATGGTTTATTCGACTTAAGTGATTTACAATACATTTGAAGCGAACAGATGTGAGTAGGTTGTAACCTTATTAAGGGAGGTAACTGTCACATTATTTGATTACTCAGTATCAATAAAACATGTTTTGTCTCCCATTAATTAAATCAACGATGGGCCAAATGAATTGTGGTAATCGATGCCCGCACATTCCAAAGTTGACACACTGCAATTCCAAAGTTAGCGCACTGCGAATTGTGAGTTAATTATGATTTTTTTGAATCTCTGAAAAATGATACCAGCATGCACTTCTGTTCTGTGATTGAAGTAAACAAGTGCGATATAACCGTATTATTTTCTTAATTTATTTTCTGAAGTTTTGCAGTATTACAACTCAAGTTCAATTTGTCACGTTTTAGCGTCAACATTACAGTTGCTGCAAATATGATATCATATTCGGGGGTGCTTCATACATTGCGTTTGTAAACTACTCTATATGCATGTCATCATTTTCCAGATCATCCATAAAAAATAAAAAAATACATGTGATTACTAGGTCACAAATCGGCCGACATAAACAGATCGGAAAAAAATGCCCCGATATTGGACACGATCTTTAAGGGGCGCAAGGTGGCCGGTCGGTGACCTTCCGACTGTATAGAAAGTTACAGTTTTTTAGCCAGTTTTGGGTCGGCGGGCGGTCGGCATTTGCCAAATGTCTTGGCTATGCCCATGCGCCACTCATGCTTATGTCTGCCCGATGACCAGCCATGGCACCAGGACGTCGGTGATACTTCCGTCAGGACCCAGCAGCCTTGAGGGGAAACCGGCATCTACGGTTGAATATTCGTTCTTGCTTTCATTACATTTGTTTGTAGAGAAAATGCTATAAAATTGCAATATTGATATAGCATGCGGTCTAATTTGTTGCTAAATAAGCCCCAACACACTGTTCCGGGATAATAGTGAAAAGAACAGCTCTAGGTAGCTTGCTCATAAAACTATAATGATAGCCTATTGAACAAACCAAATATTCCCTAGGTGCACAGCCGGTCCCATGTTCTCAAAGGTTTAACTCTAGGATCAAGATCAATCTTAGCTGATCTTGATCTTTTAGCTGAAATGAGCGGAATCTCAAAAATATTTTATTTTCAAATAAAATTTCTTTCAAATATAATAACACAAATTTTGTTAAGTTTTGATTAAAATATTCATATCAGATAGAAAATCTACGCTGAGGAAAGTTTATATATAAATGTAACATATATGGGGCGTATCATGGGAAAACCGATCTTAATGCACGTGCGTAAAGAGTCGTCCCGGATCAGCCTGTTCATCTTGGACCTGAAAATCGGACTCAACTTGTTTTTATTCCGCCCAACAACATAGTTTACAAGTTCATATCAAATCAAGCCATATTCTAATCAAGGAAACAAATAGTATCAGTTTTATATATACACATGCACATATAATATACATATCTGGATACATTATGCATTTGAATATAACAAATATGCATATAACCGTTCATTGTTTCTTCTGTAAATATGGCTACTACAACCAAATTATCGACTATATTATGTTTATTGTCTGTTAACCCGTCTAGTTTTTAACCCATACAGTGTCAGAGTGCTCGGTCGTAAATAAGCTGATATAGCAGAAGTATATCCAGCAGCCGTCTTGCCGGAGCCAGCCCGGCACGCGACAGATATATAGACACATTGACTCGATCCAAATTAGACTCGGCGCCCGTCCAATGGTGTCAGATGTCCGGGTGAACATCGGCGGCACATCGGTCGATCTTGCGATGGCAAAATATCGCCGTCGTCGGAGCTAATATTAACTGCGCGTTAAAATAAAACCGGCATCCGGCCGATGCCATAAATTTGTCCGGCAGTCGGTTGGTGCCCGGAACGTGTAAACAATACACCAGAAACTAGTTGTAAACTTGGGCTGGGCTTAATTGTTACTGGGGTATAAGATAACTAATGAATTGCAAATAACCAATTATTAATTTGCGTTAAATACTTAGTATCTAAGGCTCTGTATAGACCTATTGAAAAGAAAATATCTTATGTAATTAAATAAAGCTTCCAGTAATATCGTTGGAAGGAAACACAGAGATATGAGCATTGATATAAATGATAATGTTGCATAAATACAGCATTTTAATTTCAACCAATAAATAATGAAAACAAAATTTATCTTTTGTTCAATATCAAACCGTTATAAATGTGTATATTTTTCAGAAAAGTTATTTACTCGTCATTTCTTGATTATCTGTCAATAAAATTATGTTTATTATTATGCTATATATGCATTATAATTGTCATTAAAATCATGTTTAATATGTTTATATGAATTATTGTCATAGCAACGTGGCAAATGCGGATGTCAACGATCTTTAGTAGCGCAATTTGGAGAGATTGAATCGCGTGACCTACTTTTTACTACGACGCACTATATTAAATCGTTACCCCCAAATTTGTACGCTCCATCGGCTATTTCGGCCCGTACAGGATTAGTTTACACGTTGAATGTTATTCATTTTATTTCGTTCGCATTAAGTAGTTTGCATACAAACCTATATACCTACAAAGAATTTGAAAGGATGGAGTATAACAATTAGTACTTCGATTTGTCTTGAGTAAAAATGGCATTGCAGAAATTCAATTTCTGTAAGACATTTTTTGTACTTTATTTCCCTTCTTTGGTTTCTTTCCTTTTATCGCCAAAGTCTTTTTACGCTATCAGCGTTTTGATTAGTATTATAAACAGAGCCGCAGTAGCTGAACCAGACACAACGGTATTCATTTTATTGGTGCGGTTTTGTAGCTTTCATTCCGCTGATGAGATTGCGAAATAATATACGTTTTGAATAAGGAATTCACCGGGCTGGTATTCACAAAGATCCTACGGGAAATCTTAAGCTTTCAGTTAAGATGTTTCTGGAATATGACCCCTCAGCAGGTTTATTCATATTACGAACAACATACGCTGACCCCTCAGCAGGTTTATTCATGTTACGAAAAACATACACTGACCCCTCAGCAGGTTTATTCATGTTACGAAAAACATACGCTGACCCCTCAGCATGTTTATTCATGTTACGAAAAACATACGCTGACCCCTCAACAGGTTTATTTATGTTACGAAAAACATACGCTGACCCCTCAGCAGGTTTTATTCATGTTATGAAAAACATACGCTGACACCTCAGCAGGTTTATTCATGTTACGAAAAACATACGCTGACCCCTCAGCAGGTTTATTCATGTTACGAAAAACATACGCTGACCCCTCAACAGGTTTATTCATGTTACGAAAAACATACGCTGACTTACTTCACCATTTTGTAAATATAAATAATTGCATGCATCGTTGAGAACGTAACTTTATACATTCACTTAAGTGTCACCTAAGTTATGATTATGATTTAATATATGCTAGTATTTAAGAGAAAGCATTAAGATTGAAAATAAGAATGCTCTTTTTAACGAGGCCTGAACATGCAGCCACAACAGTTTCCATTTTATTGGTGTATCTTTTGTTGCTTTCTCGACGTTGATGAGACTGCAAAACGATATACCGTTTGGCGCTCCACGCGTGTTTTAGGTTTTCTAGGTGAGACGAATGCGCGAGCAGTCACCGATCTACCCAAAGTTCTCGTGCATTAGTGCATAAGCATGTTTCCCATTACAAATGGATCTATCATTTCTACAATAACTCTGCTACGCTGGCAATAGATTGCGCGTACGTCTTATCTAGGAAGATAACGGTTTTTGTTTTCGAAGATTGATTTTGCTGTAGAGATTATGTTTTCGTGATATTCTTGCGGGTTGCAAACTGACAGGATTTTGCTCTGTTACTACGGGAGACGTCTAGGAATATTACTCAGGTAAATACGAGAGAGGCGTTTAATGAATAATATATGTATACTATGTTCGTTCTGATATTTCTGCTTTATGCTGTATATACATATTAATTTATATTTATTAGTGTTGTGCATTTGTTAATGCAATAAGCTGACACTAATTTCGTCGCACAATATACTACTCAGAAGTCCTAAGCAGCCACCTAATATTTTCAGGATTTTACAACGAACGCATTATTTATTTTTTAGTTTTGAAAGATAACCAAGAATACTAATATATTTAATAATTTATAATAAATTGCATTCATATCGTATTACACAAACACTGGACACACATGTGTAATTACAAATTGTTTTAATAAACAGTTTTAAAGTTATATCCATTATTGCAGTGCCGGTTTAGGACTTTTGAGTAGTGTATTTTTGCCAATTTTTCAACAACAATTGGCAAATCTTGATATATCTGTCCTGATAGGTAAACATGTGTTTATTTTGTAAACGAAATATTTTGCTAAGAAAACGGTATGACATACCTGTACAAAGTATATGTCGGTATGTCATGCATGCTAAGAGAATTATGAAAATTTTAGGTCATAACTGCGCAAAGTACAAGAACACGCCATCACGGCATGACATGCATGTAACTTCGCAAGTTTACGTAACGTAGCATGAAACCGGCATGACATAACTGCGCAAGTTAGCATGAAACCGGCATGACATAACTGCGCAAGTTAGCATGAAACCGGCATGACATAACTGCGCAAAGTTGCATGAAACCGGCGTGACATAACTGCGCAAGTTAGCATGAAACCGGTATGTAATAACTTTGCAAAGTTGCATGAAACCGGAATGTCATAACTTTACAATATAGCATGAAAACATTATGTCGTCACTGTATAAAGTGACATGAAAACGTACAAAGTAGCATGAAAACGGTATGTCATAACTGTACAATGTAGCACGAAACCAGTGTGTCATAACTGTACAAAGTAGCATGAAAACGGTATGTCATAACTGTACAATGTAGCACGAAACCAGCTTGTCATAACTGTACAAAGTAGCATGAAAACGGTTTGTCATAACTGTACAATGTAGCCCGAAACCAGTGTGACATAACTGTACAATGAAGCATGAAACTGGTATGTCATAATTGTACAACGTAGGATGAATACCGGCGTATGTCATAAATGTACAAAGTAGCACGAAACCGCTATGACAGCTGTACAATGTAGCACGAAACCGGTGTGTCATAACTGTAAAAAGTAGCGTAAATAGTATGTCATAACTGTACAAAGTAGCATGAAACCGGTAAACGTCATTACTGTACACATTAGAATGAAACCGGAATGTTATAACTTTGCAAAGTAGCAGGAAACCGGTATGACATAACTGTACGAGTACAATGTAGCATGAAACGCTATAACATAACCGTACAAAGTAGCGTAAACAGTATGTTATAACTGTACAAAGAAGCATGAAACCTGTATGTTATTACTGTGCAAAGAAGCATGAAACCTGTATGTTATTACTGTGCAAAGAAGCATGAAACCTGTATGTTATAACTGTACAAAGAAGCATGAAACCTGTATGTTATTACTGTGCAAAGAAGCATGAAACCGGTACGACATAACCGTTCAATGTAGCACTAAACCGACGTGTCGCAACTGTGCAAAGTAGCATTAAAACGGTAGATCTATGTCATAAGTATATACATCTCAGCATTGACATTTGAAACGGTATATCATATGTGATTAAAGTAGCATACAAACATTATTTCATTATTGTACAAAGTTAACGATATATAATTAATTCAAAGTAGCTAAAAAACGGCATACATAACTGTACAAAAAGACCCCGAAAGGTGTGTCATACCTGTGCAAAAGTGAACTGGTAAGAAACAGTGGTGAGATGGATATTGACATATAGTGTCCGTCTGGCGATCACGAGTTTTATTCATACCTAGATCTATAGACACCAAGTAGATCTACTAGTCATTTACAGGAAACTGAGGCGAGAGTAGCCTATCTATGTAAGCCTTTTGCGTTGGTTACAGCTAGATCTAAGCAGAATTAACTATGAGACAGTATAACAGTAAAATATGCTACTTGCAACGTATATTATTGCACGGTTCTTTCCAAGCATTTCCAATTTCATCGAACATCATATACTTTACCAGCTGGACTAGATCAGCACCATAATCTAATTTTATTAAGCCAGATGGGTGCCAATATGTAAAGCCTTGATATCGATTTCCATTTTAGGCAAAAACAAGCATGTCAGGTGACGCTGATGACGTCATGATGATTCAGGCAGCCGACATCGCCCGGAGCAGACGGACTGATGACGTCAGACGTAGAAGCGCTCGAATTCCGGTAGAATGCATAAGTCGGCAAATTCAGACCGAAGAAGTCTTTGTAAGATTTAGTTTTAATATAGTTTACAAACCTGGTTTTCGCATTATAGTCCTATACGTTGGAAATCGCATTATGCCGAATAAGGTTATACGCAAAGGAACAAGGTTGCGAATAAGCCCGCTTTTCCATAATTATGTCAGCATTCGTATCCACAAGCGTATCGGTATACGCTTAATTATACGGAAGGCTCGTTTCTGTGAATCCGCATAGATTGGAATATTTTAGTTTTGTTCCGCATAGATTGGAATATTTTAGTTTTGTTCCGCATAGATTGGAATATTTTAGTTTTGTTCCGCATAGATTGGAATATTTTAGTTTTGTTCCAAAAAGTTAAGATGCCTGAAATGGAAGGAAACATCATTTGAATTATGTGTGTGTACTTCGAAGTTTTTTATTAGGTCCTTCCGCGCCGAAGCTGCATGATGTGAAGACTCGGCGTGTCTCCATGCAGCACTCCTCGGCGTGTCTCCATGCAGCACTCCTCGGCGTGTCTCCATGCAGCACTCCTCGGCGTGTCTCCATGCAGCACTCCTAAGGATAATTTATGTTATATCTATCACACATCGAAAGTTCGGACGAATGTTAAATGATACCTGCAATTTCCTGCTATGTATTGTGTACTGAATATCTTTCACTTTGGTCTTGTGCTATGGAGTACCCGGAGGAAACTCCGCCAGTCCGGTATGGTGACCACCAACCAAACTTACATGCTTCGGGACCTGGAATCGAGCCCCAACCGTTGTGGCGAAAAGCAATACGTGCCAACCACTGCGCTAGCCGGACAGATCGAATTTTAATTATGTTGGCTGCAAATATGTCAGTATGGGAAAACATTCTCAGGTGTTGTATTTGAACAATTTAAAGCTTTCGACATTTATTTCTACGGTACCAGAGATGACTTACAAGGTTACCCTTTGCTACGGGGTTTAGACTGCGTTATTCGGGTGTACGTAGACAATTTTTGCGACTTTTCCAATGTTTTGGGTATTAAGGCCTTTCGTTTAACTTGCTAAGTAGTAGCAAGTCCATGTAGTTCGCATCCTCATAACATCGCTCAAAAAGCGATTTTATAAGGATGCGTAATGCGGACATATGGAAACTGTTTGTAACTTGTTCCTTTTTTGCGGATACGGATAAGCGCGATGCGGACATATTGAAAAGCGACCTAAGATGCAGTTAATTTATCGTAAAAGCATTACTGAACAAATTAAATGTAATGAAGCATAATATTCAGTTTATTTACTTACTGTATTCTGATAGAATAATGCAGACTGTTAGTGCTCAAAAATATAACCACTGATGAGCCTCGGTTTATGCAGTAATACTTTTTGACATTTGGTTATACCATATCTATGTATGTGCATGTGTTTATTTTATTTTTGTATTATTTGCACATATGCAGATTGTGTTTTGAAAATACCTTATCCCGGGGATGCTTCACTTTAAAGACGATTTTAAAGGTTTAAATTTTCGATTTTACAACCAAGCGAACGTATGTTTGGGCACACTCCTGTCTTTTTTAACTGTTTAATAAATTACAAACAATAGTGATGTTTTAGTTTAAAACAGCTTTTTGGTGTCTTGCAACGGAATCTAGGCTTCGTTTTTTAGCAAAAGATCTTTATTTCCTGACAAAGCAGATTTTATTAATTAGCAAAAGTACTGCCAGTTTGAACGTAAATTAACATGATCCATATAACCATAGCATATCGCACTTAAAATGCACGTAAATTAACATGATCCATTTAACCAAAGTATATAGCACTTAAAATTTCATATCATTATTTAGATTCGCAAGAAAACATAAACGAGTTTAGCGTATTCACACGGGAACACTGAATTCAGCTTAGCAAGAAAACATAAACGAGTATAGCGTATTAACACAGGAACACTGAATTCAATTCATGCCAGAACTGTCTTATGCTGAACTGGTCATGTTTTGTTGTTCTGTTCACAGTAGAATTATGAATAAATTTAATTTTGTCAATTATATTTTATGTCAGAAATATTGTTTCCATATAAAGTACTTTAGTAATAAGCATATGTTCTATGATCTTAGTTTTAAAAGGATGGAATGATTTTGCAAACAATTCCTCACAATGTTAAATAGGTAATGGTATATTGTAATGTTAGCTTTTTATAACACTTAGGAGGGTGGTCAACTATTCTCACCTTGTTTAATAGTATTTCAAATAAATAGTGGTATCTTGTAATGTTAGCTTTTTATAACACTTGGAAGGGTGGTGAACTATTCTCACCTTGTTTAATAGTATTTCAAATAACGGCATCTTGTAATTAACTTTTTATAACACTTGGCAGGGTGGGCAACTATTGCTTGAATTGATTTTCACCATGTGAAGTGTAATCTTAGAGTAACAACAAACATATGTCCACAATTAAGTAATGTTTATTTCTAAAAGTGCGGCATAGGAAAACTGGGCTTAATGCATGGGCATAAAGTGTCGTTCCGGACTAGCCTGTGCAGTCCACAAAGGTTAATCCAGGACGACACTTTTCACTTTTATAGTATTTCCAGTTTCAATGATGTCTCTTCTAAACATAAATACACTGTAGGCGGAATGTGTCGTCCTGGATTAGCCTGTGCGGACTTCGCAGGCTGATCCGGGACAACACTTTATGCACATGCATTCAGCCCGATTTTCCCATGACAGGCCTCATACATTTACATAAAATCAAAACAAATTACAAAACATTGTGTTTTTTTAATAACATCTGTGTCATTCACATTTAAGCAACATTCTTTTTGGAATTATAATGCAATACAATTAAATTGTTCATTGTATAACACACCACAGACCTATGAACAAACCAGGCATTATTATCGTAATTGCAATAAACTTAAATCTTTATTAACATGACATGATGTCGAGAGCATAAAAATAAGAAATTGTGGTCACAAACTTCAATGAAAAATAAACAAGTGTATAACTTTTAGGGAAAGATACAGGATCAAATAGGTACAGGGTGCTGCTAAAAGGAGCAGGGTGGAAAATCGGACCAGTTTGTTGTCATTTTGTAATAATTTGCTTAATGTAGGTTTTTCATGAGTCTAGTGCTTTTGATTAAGGTTTTAAAGAATAGTATTTTAATTTGTCATTGAATATCTGCAGAAGTACGATGAATTTGATAAGATATTCAACATTTCTGTGTTGACCAGCCAAAAGGGGCAGCAGGTGGGAACCAAAAGGGGCAGCAGGTGTGAACCAAAAACGAGCAGGCCGCAGCACCCTTCTATTCTGCTCTAGGTCTTTCCCTAACTATGTATGTATGCATGTGTAAACAATACAATACAAAACTAATCCAACACATCATTGACATACATGACTAAGAACCCCTTTCGATTCAAACTTCTTAAATACTAATGACAGAACACTAACCCTATGACTATAAACAAAATACTGATGTTACAATGACTATAATATTATGTCTTTTAGTGTTGACATTGTACATGTTTTTGGCCTTAAAGACATACAAAAACAAACATATAAATATCACAACTTGTCACAAAACTATGGCATCCATTTGATAGAAATGGACACAGAGAGAATGCTTTAATTTGTGAATCATTTGGAAAAAATTAATTTTAATAGGAGCCATAACTCTGTCGACATTTAGTGGTTTGTAACCAAAGTTGAACTTGATATGTGGCACGTCATGAGAAAACCGGCCATAATGCATGTGCGTAAAGTGTCGTCCCCGATTAGCCTGTGCAGTCTGCACAGGCTAATCCGGGACGGCACTTTCTGCTTTCATGGTATTTTCTGTTTCAAGGAGGTCTCTTCTAAACATAAATCCACTGTAGGCGGAAAGTGCCGTCCTGGATTAGCCTGTGCGGACTGCACAGGCTAATCCGGGACGACACTTTACGCACATGCATTATGAGCGGTTTTCCCACGACGCGCCTCATATGTATTTTATAATGTTACACCTATATCACATATTTTAGAGAGTGCCAGTAAAAGGCAAAGTCATATAAAACAAGATTATACGCTTCTGAACCATACTAAACCATGAGATCATTCAGCACATACACTGCAAGCAAATTGTGAAACACTCATAAATTAATTACAGGTAATATGAATATGTGAAAGATTACATTCTGCAGGTACTGTTTCCATGGTAACATATTATGAAAAAAATATAATTAAATGTGTAATTTACATGTTTCTTGCTGCAATATTGGATACCAACTTACATGGTAGAAATAATTATGTGCACAAGCATGAATAAGTACAATTGTTGTTTTTTTTGTGTAAAAAATGTAAGGTATGTAAAATAGGAAAAGTCACAGGAGTTAAGAATCCACTCACAAAGGCATATAAGTAACAATTAATTACTAGAAAATCTAAGCATTTAATTAACAGTGAAACATGCACATGAAGAAACATTTACATAAAGATGCTATAATGCCCGAGTTACAACAAAAATTTGTTACAATACTACACTTCATACAGCAATAGCCAAACTATGCAAGACTTATAACAGAACAAATTAAAATAAGTGCCATACAACTTACATAATAAGTGCCATACAACTTACATAATAAGTGCCATACAACTTACATAATAAGTGCCATACAACTTACATAATAAAAATGAACTATTCTAACAAGTGCAATTTAACAAAGACGTGGTAAATGTAAGTTGCAAACAATGAGATAATATAACACAGAATATAAGAAAAATACCTTCATTAACAATATCATGATTTTCTTTCAAAAATGACTGTCATCAGACCAAATTGCTATGTGGTACATGGGGACAACAATTGGTATATAAATACTGGATAAGTATAAGTACATGAGTAATCTGGTAGTCTGTTATTTAATAACTGAGAAATAATAATAATAATAATAAATTCATTTTTAACGCAGTCAATGTCCTGATTACAAATACAATACTGGAAAAGAAATAATAATAATAATAATAATTCATTTTAATGCAGTCAATGTCCTTATAACAAATACAATTCTGGAAAAGAGATAATAATAATAATAATAATTCATTTTAATGCAGCCAATGTCCTTATAACAAGTACAATTCTGGAAAAGAAATGACAATAATAATAGTAATTCATTTTAACGCAGTCAATGTCCTTTATGGCAATAAACTTCATATTTCATCTATCAAAATCAATATTTTAAAATTGATGTTTTTACACGAAATATTTATTGTAATAATCTGACAACAATCTTCAATATTATTTATGCACATTTAATCGCAATATGAAATTAGTGAACTTAAGCTAATCCTGTGTTAACACTATAACTTAGAATTTTTAGACATCTTGGTTTATCTGCTATGGGCATACACAAACATGCATGTATGCTATGGGCATACACACACAGATACAGTTTCCAGAATGCCTATTAATTCGAGCCAATATTATAATAAGAGACAAATGAATCCACTTAGAACTGTTGATGACTTAATTGGATCTGATATGCTATGTCTGATCTGCAATACATTGAATATCCAGCATAAAATCGTTTGCCTGACAATCTATATTCAAACAGAAATATATATAATGTGAAAATTATGAAATTAGCAGGACTGAATTCAAAACACATAACTTATGTTACAAATATTGCTTTTTACCTTTGTCAATAATTTTGCAATATCATTTCTACACTAAAGACAAGTACTTAGGGATTTTATTGTGCTTAATCTTTTCTTTACACAGTAAAATATTTTTGTTCACATAATATATGTCATCCCGTAATGCATTTTGGTTCACATAATATATGTCATCCCGTAATGCATATTTTGGTTCACATAGTATATGTCATCCTGTAATTGGGTCACATAATATATGTCATCCTGTAATTGGTTCACATAATATATGTCATCCCGTAATGCATATTTTGGTTCACATAATATATGTCATCCTGTAATTGGTTCACATAATATATGTCATCCTGTAATTGGTTCACATAATATATGTCATCCCGTAATGCATATTTTGGTTCACATAATATATGTCATCCTGTAATTGGTTCACATAATATATGTCATCCTGTAATTGGTTCACATAATATATGTCATCCTGTAATTGGTTCACATAATATATGTCATCCCGTAATGCATATTTTGGTTCACATAATATATGTCATCCTGTAATTGGTTCACATAATATATGTCATCCTGTAATTGGTTCACATAATATATGTCATCCCGTAATGCATATTTTGGTTCACATAATATATGTCATCCTGTAATTGGTTCACATAATATATGTCATCCTGTAATTGGTTCACATAATATATGTCATCCTGTAATGCTGTCAAATGTAGAGGCTTAACTTGGCATACTCTTTTATGAACTTTGATGTAAAAAACATCAAACATCGATTAAATAAGACCCCTAAAGATTGTAAGGGACGACACCAGTGATGTCCTTTTATATGAATATAATGACTATTGTTGCAACTGAAATAGGCTGTCTCATATTTAGCTTAAATTAAGAAGTACTAAATGAACTGATCCAATTTTGCATCCTTTTACTGTTCATATACCAGTACGCGTAAGCATCTGCAAATAAGTTCATAAGTGGTATATAAAATGGTAATATTATTTTTCAGGTGTCTTCCCATGGTACAGCCAGCAGGCAGCTCAGAGTTCGGTCGACTGCCGCCATTGCTGTATTGTTGATGAAAATTATGAGTGAACTTGCTCTCATATCAGATACAAACAATTTGAACGCACTTGTTTTAATCTTACTTTTGTTGCAATTAGCTAAACTTGTTTATATTATGATAAATGTCACTAGGAATTCTTGGTCTACAGAGCAGCATTCAAGTTATCATTTAGAAACAATGTTTAATAACGAGCATATTGTGTTCATGTCAACTTTATTTCTTGCAAACTCTATATTTACTGATTTTCTTATTATCACATACTCATTTCTGAAATAAATGTTCTCAAACATGTTTTTTTTTTTTCATTTAGAATAACAAGCAAGGCTTTTCATCATAATTATGAAGGTGCCTGGGCGTTTTTAGTTTGTGAAAGTGAGGCAGAGTGCAGTAAAAAAAACAACTGTGAAAACATGAAGTATTAAACTGTACTTGCTTAATTGTAAAATTCAAAAATGACAAAACCCGGGGCAGTCAAGTACACCCAATGATGTAGAAAGTTGCAATATTTAAATATGCATGCATCTATATTACAACACACTTATCTGACTCATTTCTTCTTTTTAGCACACCAACATTATACATATATTTGCAACATTATTGATAGACATCGGGTTGTGATGTCCAAATAAGATCCAGCAGCTTGGTCAAGTTTCATAGCCATAGTTGTGAACTTTTGCAGCCACAGTTGTGAACTTTTGCAGCCACAGTTGTGAACTTTTGCAGCCACAGTTGTGAACTTTTGCAGCCACAGTTGTGAAAAGTATTTTTTTATTTCTTATTGAGCAGGGGCTTTTTAAAGGCCCCAAGTATAATACAGGGAAAATGGCCTGACTAGAAAGTTCTTTTTATTATCCTTAAAATGAACATAATGTCTTAATTGTTACATGACACTAGACAATCCAAAAAGTGGCTGGATATGATAACTTCCTTTTGCATTGTTAATGGTGGATGTAATCGATAATTATCTGTGCTATTCTATGAAGAATCTAGAGACCCTGACTGTGAATTAATCATTTGTAAAGATAATTAAACAAGACCGTTCAAGATGGTATTTCTTGTTCACCTGGTTTCGTAGCAATGAAACATGATTCAATACAGTAAACACAACATTACAAAGTCAGTTAAGAGGCATTAATGTCTTTTGACCTAGTTTTCAATCACACATAACCGGTACTGGGCATTTTACCATAAAATAGATATCATGTAGGACCACTGTCTAACCAAGTTTTAACCAGACCTAATACAAAAATAAGGTCTTTAATGTCTTGAATATGTAAAAAAGCATTGTAAATATTTTAATCTAGTGATCTCGTTTTTGATGCAGTTGACCCATATTTTATCAGAACCTAGACATTATGCAGAATAACAAGCTGACCAGGTTTCAACCTGACCTGATGAAAAATTTGGTTCCTAGAGTGTTAACAAAAAAAATAACTTAATTTGATCTAGAGAGCTAATTTGTAAGCTGACATTGAACAACACAAACATATCTTTCAAAAACAGTGCTTGGTAATAAGACATTTTAATCTTCACAAAATAAACCTCTTACAAATCATAAACATGTTTACTGACCTAAGATGACATTAAACCAGACCAGTTTGTATAACGTAGTATAGATGTCAAAAACAAAGTCTCACATCCAAGAAGATTGAGTAATCAAACAGCAATGACAATGGCATTACTCAATGTTTTAGTTCTATTGTATTTCTTTTCAAATCTAGCATCGTGTCCAGTTTGTTTAAAATAAAACTACGAAGAGAAATTGCTGGAAAGAGTTCTACGCAACGAACGTGCTTTGGAAAACACGTTGAAAGAAATCTGGGAAAATAATGGACATGTGGTGGAGGCACTGAACAACTTGCATGAGAAATGGGTGGCACTGGATAAGGCAACAACTGAAACAAAAGATATTATGACGGAAGAACAGGCAAAGACTGAGATTCAAACCACATAGGGGGATGGGGGGGGGGTGGTAATGTGTTGCTACCAGTAATAGTTTTCTCCTTTATGTTCCATAGTGATGCATTAAGTCGTAAATATTGTCAGTTACTTCCCTTGAGTAATCTTCAAATTTTACATGGCGTTGCTCCAACGTAATTTTTGTTGTATTTTTTCAAGTAACGCCAGTTTTTTTTCAGTTATTTGTTTAGCTGGAAATGTTTGGGAAAAATCGGTTAGGTGGCGGAAATAAAAATAAATGCCACATGTGGCGGAGAAGGTCAAAGTCAACACATCCATAGTTGAAGTTGAAAGTGGTACTAGCAGTGACTTATCCATCCAACACATGTTTGTTTAAAATCTGCACTGTAGATATTAGTGAAATCATATGTTCATACAGGCTGTCAACCGATTCCTATATTCCTATAAATCTCCTATATTTTGGATCAAAATCCTATATTTTCAAACACCTCCTATATTTCCTATATTTTCCTATATTTTGAAAAATATTCCTATATTTTTTTAGTAAATTAAGAAAGAGTAAATATTGCTTTGATACTGCTTTTGGCTTCTTTTTTTCAGGTAAAATAATTCTTCCACAGCATCACCATCCTTCAGATAATGCTGTTGTGCACTTCTTTGTCATCTGTATGGTCACCTAGCAAGGCAGTGCAATAGTAGGACAAAGGTAATTATTTTAGGTAATTCAAAGTCTTATTCATATTTTTTTCAGATACTTCCCAATGATGAAATACATGCAAGGCAAGTCTCTGAGATGACATCAACTTGATTTCAAAACGGAGTAGTAAAGCTGATAGAGTGGTACATTAGTAACTTGGTTGACTAAAATGAACAGTTCAGTTTTAGCAAAATTTAAAATCTTCATTGACTAGATTGTCAACAGGAATTTTTTCTCAGATACTAACCTATGTACTGAGGGAACCATGCCTGCTCTTCCAAACTGGAATTGAAGCACACTGGCAGACTGTGTGTGCTATTTAAAAGCAGTTATTTGTTTTTCAAAGCACATATAGTCTTATAACAAGGTAAGATATCATATATATAGTTTAAACATTTGAGCTTTGCAGGTGCGCCATTGAAAAACCACGGTGAAAGGATGAAAAACATTATATAAACCAAGCCTGTGACTACCTCATAATAGTGAGACAATGCCTGGAGGAAAGACGCACTGGAATGACAAATGGCTTGATCAAGAGGATGATAATAGTGTTAAAGTGTTGCACTGGTGTAAGCCTGTCAAGGGAAATACTGAAGTAGCTTATTGTACTTTATGCTGTAAGCAATTTTCTGTCAGCAACAGTGGCTTCAATCAGGTGAAACAGCATAGTAAATCTACAAAACACAAGCGGATTTCAGACACTCGTTTCGGGAAAAACACTGCCCAAACACTGCTGAGCAAGAAAGATGGTAAACCAGTGGCTCTTGCAGCTGGCGCCTCTGGAGAAATTTCATCTGATAAACCAGCTCAAGTAATCTCAGGAGAAAGTGAACAGAGACAAATGCAAAATGTATTCACAAGTCCACCTTTGAAACATCAAGTCACAGAATCTGAGCTGTTGTGGTGTTTTAAAGTAGCATCTTCTGATTTTTCATTCAGATCATGTGATGGCATTGATAAATTGTTTCAGAAGATGTTCAAGTGTGAAATTGCTGATCGGTTTTCTTTGTCAAGGACAAAAGCATCATACATAATTTCAGAGGCCATAAGACCATTCCTGACAGAAGCAATTGTCAAGGAAGTTATTGATGGAAATTTGGGCTATGTCATAATGTTTGATGAAACGACTACGGCACAGCAATCTAGGCAGATGGATATTTTAATCAGATATTGGAGCGATATTGATGGAGAGGTGTCGGTAAATTTTTTGAAAGCTATTCAATTTGGGCATGCTACAGCTGACATCGTAAGTGAAGCTCTCCTTGAAATGGGGGAAGATCCTGAAGTCAACCTACCCATGAAGAATTTGATAAGTCTCTCATCTGATGGCCCTAATGTCAACAAAGCCATTCACAGAAAAGTCAATGAAAGTTTGAAGGCAGATGGAAATCCGGGTTTACTTGACTTTGAACCCTGTAATCTCCATACAGTGCACAATGCTTTTATAAAAGGTCTGAACTGTTTTGGAAGCGATGCAGAAGAGTTGACTTTTGACATGTATCAGTTCTTCAAGCAGCAGCCTGTCAGAAGAGAAGATTTTAAAGACCTTCAACTGGAGTATGACATGGATGAGAGCCTATTCTTAAGACATGTTCCAAGCAGATGGTTGACATTGCTGCCAGCCATAACCAGAGTGTTGACAAACTGGAGGGTAAGTATGGATTACTTCACTGTCCAACTCCCAAAATCAGTGAAATCCAACTCTGCTCGGAAACAGCTAGAGAGCAATGAAAGGTACAGAAGAATTTGTCATGGCCTGAAGGACAAAAAGCTTCTTTTCCAGTTTGCCTTCCTGACGTCAGTAGCTCCTCTGTTTGAGCGATTTTTGACACTCTTCCAGACCAGGGGTCCAATTATCCATATTCTGCTCGACGAATGTTCAACTTTGCTGCGAACTTTGATGTTCAGGTTCCTCAAGAAAGATGTAGTGGGTGAGAAGACTGGCAAAAGACTACTTGATATTGATGTAAATGGTACAGGGAACCATCTGCCTGACAAGGAGCTTGAGATTGGAGAGGAAGGAAAACGGCAGCTGTCCAAGATGCCAAAGGAGCAGCACCAATCCATCATGAAGAATGCCAGGAGATTCTACATTGTGGTTGCTGAATATCTAGTAGGTCACCTGCCACTTGGAAGTGAGCTTTTGAATAATCTACAGTTCTTGCACCCTCTGTTGAAGACAAGTGATAAGGGGTCCAATGCCATCACATATGTTGCCAAAAAGTTGCCTCATGTAATATCTGACGAGGAAATACCATCATTAAAGAATGAGTGGCTTGATTACAGCACATCAGAGGTCCCTAAAGAGTGGTCAGAAGATGAACAGGGGAAGTACGTTAGAGTAGACCACTATTGGCAAAATGTGACTAGCCAGAAGACATCTAGTGGACTGGTCAAATACCCAACTCTCTCAAGAGTTGTAAAGTCTGCTCTAACACTAGCCCATGGCAACGCAGATGTGGAGAGGTCATTATCTGACAATAAAAACACAGTAACACCAGAGAGAACCCGTCTTAACATTGAAACCATTAATGGTTTAAGGCTGGCCAAAGATAAGGTTGCACGGGTGAAAGGTGTTCAGAATATACAATTGCCAAACAAGCTAGTATGTTTAGCTGCAAGAGCAAAATCCAGGTATGAAGAAAGACTTCAGAAAGAGAGAGAGGAAGAAATTAAGAATAAAAAAGAAAATCAGGAAAAGAAGAAAGCAGAAGAACTGCGAAAAAAGGAGCTTGATGTAATCAAACGAATAAATTTGAGCTATGATGAACACGAAAACCAGTTGAAAAAGGAAGAAGACGAATATAATAATATATTGGAAAGTGCAGAGGTGCTACTCAAAGAGGCTACAGAAAAGTTATCTGCAGCTTTGAAAGCAAAGAATGATCTAGAAATACAGGTAGCCCAGGGAATGCTTGAAAGTTCAGAGAATCGTATGGAAAAGGGTAGGAAAGGATTGCAGATTTGTCTGCAGAAAAGAAATGAATTATATAAGAAGAGAAGTGCTGCAGTTGTGAAAGGTAAACAGATATATTGTACATTACCATACAGTGGCACTTCAGATGACAATGAGGAACCAGCCTCTAAGAAAATGAGGTCGGAAGAAACGACTACACCTTCACCAAGTACCAAGGATTAACCACAACTAAAACAAGTGTGGTGCATCAACATAAAATGGATATTGTGACTGAATTATGCTAACACTAACAATGTTTCTTTCTGTGACAGCATGTTTCTGGACAAATTTGCTAAATATTATATGTTTAAAAGCCATAGTGTTCGTGATCTCTTATTTTCTGTCATAAGCCATACAGAAAGTGTGACTTATACTATGTAGACATATTTTACAATTTAAATGATTTTTTATTTTATGTTTTCGTCATACATCTAGTCAATTTCTGTATGTATGAGTTACTTTGTTACCTTTTCAACTTTTGAAAAAAATTGATTTTCTTCACCAAAGAACCATTGCAGTCCGAGTTATTCCTGTTGCTGAGTTTCTTTGTACTAAGTTTCATACACAATGTATGGGTGAAAAGTTTTCAGTATTAATACTGATTTCAGTATATTTGAATGTTTATATCCTTCAGAAAAGTATAGTAAACACTATAAGTAAATTTGGTATATTGAAAACCTGATTTCCAAAATTCTGTACTTTCATCCATGATAATGTGTTTTCAATGGATTCATGCTTTATGTTATTTCAATGAGTCATCTTATTTCTTTTTAATGCTCTTGGACGATACTAATCTGAAAAGAAGTAGTATCTTAATATAAAGACAGATATTTTAGACTGGTAAATTTGCTGCTCTAAACTTTAATGTACATTTTAGCTACAGTTCAGATACCATACCTCACTCATTTCATATTGTGTTTTTGGAAACCCATTGTTGTTATGTGTGAATCCATTGTTATTATGCGTTGATTCATTGTTGTTATGTGCTCCGTATTTAAAATAATAAAAAAACATTTCAGGTGCCCATTCAGGTGATGATGATGTGCTATGCAGCAGCCTTCTGCTTGGATTGTGATGCTGTTGAAGTGAATGGTTTCTTTATGGTAGACATTTTTAGACATTGATTAAAGTACAAAGAGTAAGTGTACAGGTAAGAATTGTTAGTATAAGTGCATGTATATGAAACGATTTTCAGCTGGAAAACTCCTATATTTTGCCTCAAAACTATCCAAAAACTCCTATATTTGTTGTGAAAATATTCCTATATTCCTCCTATATTTTGGAGAAGACTTGGTTGACAGCCTGGTTCATATCATCATAACGAAACTCAGAAAGCAAACAGCAATATTTAGATTGTGAAATGACGAATCAGATGCCATACTAAATGAAGAGTATGAGAAGTAAATAAGTTAACATATGTGATGTTGAAAGAACGATCACACAGACTTCTAGAAAAAAATCCTGGGAATTTATTTAATTTGAGTTAATATTTGCGAGAAGACAACACAAATCATTTCATGTTCTTTCAGGGCAATAACAGTTCCCCGTGTTAACACTGCCCTTGGCGAATAAACGTTTGACTGCAATGGCCATTACAATAACGTGCTAGTTTTTGACCGCACGTGACGAGTTTTAAACTCGTCTGAGATATCATAAGAACAAATGTTCTCAGCAAGTTTCATGTTGATTGGGCAAAAATGTGACTTCTAGAGTGTTCACAAGCTATTTCTTCAATCTGACCTAGTGACCTAATATTTGACCCCACATGACCCAGTTTTGAACTCGTCCCAGATATCGTTGCGTTCTGAGCAAGTTTCATGAAGATTAGGCAATAAATGTGGCCTTTAGAGTGTTCACAAGGTAAATGTTGACGACGAACGACTAACGACGGACAAAAGGCGATCATAAAAGCTCACCATGAGTATGTTTTGCTCAGGTAAGCTAAAAATAAGAAATATAATACTATATTAGTAACAGATCGCAATATAAATGAGTGTGAAACATATCGGGTAAGAATTTTTGCATATACAATGTAATATAGGCATCTTAGTGATGATGAGCATCTATTCAAAATGGCAGACCAGATACCATGGATGATATTTATGATAGAAAAACTAGGTGTTTTTGTTTTTATCCGCGCATAAGACGCACCAAAAAAATGATACACATTTTGGATGAAAAAAGTATGGTTTATAGGTGAGAAATTATGATTAGTCCTTCGAAGTAACAAATGGTAAAAAAACTAGATTCTTTATTTGATAAACACACATGCCCACGTTAACGCTGGACCACCCATTTCTTAGTCCAAATTAGGTCAAGGTCAAAGTGAGGTTGGGTGATATGGGTGGATTGAGGATAGTCATAAGCAACAACTGTGTAAGTATCCAAGTGTTGTAGCAAGCGGTGTTGGTGCTAGACAAAACAGTAAACTCTAGTTAACAAAAAAACAGCCCATTTGAATTATTCTAAGTGCAAATTAGGTCAAGGTCAAAGTGAGTTTGGGTGGATTGGGAACGGTCATAAGTAAAAACTGTGTAAATATCCAAGTGTTGTAGCAAGTGGTGTTGGTGGTAGATGAAATAGTGAAATCTAGTTAACCAAGAAATGGCACTTTTGAATTATTATAAGTGCAAATTAGTTCAAGGTCAAGGTCAAAGTAAAGTTTGGTGATATGGGTGGATTGGGGATGGTCATAAGCAACAACTGTGTAAGTATCCAAGTGTTGTAGTAAGCAGTGTCGGTGCAAGATGAAACGGTAAAATCTAGTTAACCAAGAAATGGCCCTTTTGAATTATTATAAGTCCAAATTAGGTCAAGGTCAAAGTAAGGTTGGGTGATATGGGTCGATAGGGAATGGTCATAAGCAGCAACTGTGTAAGTATCAAATTGTTGTTACGAGTAAGCGGTGTTAGTGCTAGAAACAGTAAACAGTAAAATCTACTTAATCTTGTCATGGACGGAAGGACGAAGGGCATTCCTATAACCCCCTTCCCACTTTGCGGCGGGGGATTAATACACATTCTTGTTATTTTTATTTCAGGGACAGTTGTTTTGATACTTATTGGTTTAGTAGCATTTTGTATAATTGTATATGTTAAATTTTGAAAGAAATTGGTACGGAGTCGTTTTCGAAAAAAAAAGAAAAGTTTGGCAAGAGGTCAGGGACAGCGGAAGGTCCTGGTGAAGTTTTGATGGCGAGCGTGAATGCCTCAGCTCCAGTTAAGGAGAACTTCACCGATACGGTGAGGCCATCAAGAGATAAACAAAGCTTAAATTATGTTGCTTTGTATCTGAAAATGCAGGAACAGAAACTTAGACCCATTATCTATTAGGGATATTGTTAAATGACCATACCTTGTATATTTTCATGTTTGCCCTAGGGAACTGACAGATTGTCAATGGGGACACATGTGGGGCCAATAAAACAGTGTATTTTTGGACATTGTGAATTATATTCTACTGTCTGTGTCTTACATAATTGCTATTGCATTGTACATAACTTAACAAGTTAACATATACTGCATGCCAAAATGCCAAAAACTATTTTTGTTTAGAAGTTAATGTTTGTACATAAATATACATGTACATGACACTTGCTATTTTTAGACTGTCATTTCTACATACATGTTAGAAATTTATTTGATCAATTACTTGAAAACATGACACTGGCTTAATATATATTAAATACAATTATCTTTTAATATTTATTTACACCTAAGATGTAAGTAATTTATATATTTCAGTTTCAGTGAATTGAAATTTGAAACATGGACAAATTTATTAAAATAAGAAGTTTTGTTTCGTAAAACAACATGGTATACATTATTTGTGAAGAAAAATGCAAAAAAATAAAACGTTCAAGTCATGCTTCTCTTATTTTTCAACACAATTTTGGGGAAACTTGCCTAAACCTTGACATTTAAAGAAAGAAAGTAACAGATAAGATTATAATAAACAATCAAAAGTGCTATAAAGCCTTAGGTTGCTCACCTGAGGGGCTAAGGAACTAAATTGTTTTGAGCAAGTTTCATGAAGATTCGGCTAAACAAGTGGCCTTTATAGTGTTCACAAACTTTTCTTCAATTTGGCCTAATGACCTAGTTTTTGACCGCACGTGACCGAGTTTTAAACTCGTCTGAGATATCATAAGAACAAATGTTCTCAGCAAGTTTCATGTTGATTGGGCAAAAATGTGACTTCTAGAGTGTTCACAAGCTATTTCTTCAATTTGACCTAGTGACCTAATATTTGACCCCACATGACCCAGTTTTGAACTCGTCCCAGATACCGTTGCGTTCTGAGCAAGTTTCATGAAAATTGGGCAATAAATGTGGCCTTTAGAGTGTTCACAAGGTAAATGTTGACGACGAACGACTAACGACGGACAAAAGGCGATCACAAAAGCGCACCATGAGAATGTTTTGCTCAGGTGAGCTAAAAATAAGAAATATAATACTATATTAGTAACAGATCGCAATATAAATGAGTGTGAAACATATCGGGTAAGAATTTTTGCATATAATATAGGCATCTTAGTGATGATGAGCATCTATTCAAAATGGCGGACCAGATACCATGGATGATATTTATGATAGAACAACTAGGTGTTTTAGTTTTTATCCGCGCATACGACACACCAAAAAAATGATACACATTTTGGATGAAAAAAGTATGGTTTATAGGTGAGAAATTATGATTAGTCCTTCGAAGTAACAAATGGTAAAAAAACTAGATTCTTTGTTTGATAAACACACATGCCCCCGTTAACGCTGGATCACCCATTTCTTAGTCCAAATTAGGTCAAGGTCAAAGTGAGGTTGGGTGATATGGGTGGATTGAGGATAGTCATAAGCAACAACTGTGTAAGTATCCAAGTGTTGTAGCAAGTGGTGTTGGTGCTAGACAAAACAGTAAACTCTAGTTAACAAAAAAACAGCCCATTTGAATTATTCTAAGTGCAAATTAGGTCAAGGTCAAAGTGAGTTTGGGTGGATTGGGAACGGTCATAAGTAAAAACTGTGTAAATATCCCTGTGTTGTAGCAAGTGGTGTTGGTGGTAGATGAAATAGTGAAATCTACATGTAGTTTAACCAAGAAATGGCACTTTTGAATTATTATAAGTCCAAATTAGTTCAAGGTCAAAGTAAAGTTTGGTGATATGGGTGGAATGGGGATCGTCATAAGCAACAACTGTGTAAGTATCCAAGTGTTGTAGTAAGCAGTGTCGGTGCAAGATGAAACGGTAAAATCTAGTTAACCAAGAAATGGCCTTTTTGAATTATTATAAGTCCAAATTAGGTCAAGGTCAAAGTAAGGTTGGGTGATATGGGTCGATAGGGAATGGTCATAAGCAACAACTGTATAAGTATCAAAGTGTTGTTACGAGTAAGCGGTGTTAGTGCTAGAAACAGTAAACAGTAAAATCTACTTAATCTTGTCATGGATGGAAGGACGGACGGACGAAGGGCATTCCTATAACCCCCCTCCCACTTTGCGGCGGGGGATTAATACACATTCTTGTTATTTTTATTTCAGGGACAGTTGTTTTGATACTTATTGGTTTAGTAGCATTTTGTATAATTTTATATGTTAAATGTTGAAAGAAATTGGTACGGAGTTGCTTTCGAAAAATAAAAGAAAAGTTTGGCAAGAGGTCAGGGACAGCGGAAGGTCCTGGCGAAGTTTTGAAGGCGAGCGTGAATGCCTCAGCTCCAGTTAGGGAGAACTTCACCGATATGGAGAGGCCATCAAGAGATAAACAAAGCTTAAATTATGTTGCTTTGTATCTGAAAATGCAGGAAACAGAAACTTAGACCCATTATCTATTAGGGATATTGTTAAACCTTGTATATTTTCATGTTTGCCTTAGGGAACTGACAGATTGTCAATGGGGACACATGTGGGGCCAATAAAACAGTGTATTTTTGGACATTGTGAATTATATTCTACTGTCTGTGTCATACATAATTGCTATTGCATTTTACATAACTTAACAAGTTAACATATACTGTATGCCAAAATGACAAAAACTATTTTTGTTTAGAAGTTAATGTTTGTACATAAATATACATGTACATGACACTTGCTATTTTTAGACTGACTGTCATTTCTACATACATGTTAGAAATTTATTTGATCAATTACTTGAAAACATGACACTGTATTGTTTTATAAATACTTCTATTTGAACAAAGACTGTTGCCATGATTGGCAAATCCAAACCCGATAACAAAAAAGCGCTAAATGTGAGAAATCCGTCTCAATTTTTAAGACTAAATTTAAATTTTAAATAAGATATGGAATAAAAATAACAGCACAATGTATTTCTTACATCAATTTTATATAATAATATCATCATAGGTTATTACATGTGCACTAGGAGATAGACTGTCGGTTCAGGAGGTAGTTGTCGATTTTGAGGCCGCGTTATGGAAAGCCGTGCGACGTGCACTGAAAGGCTGCAGCTTTCACTGGGGCCGGGCTGTTGGACGGCATATGCAGGTACTTAAATTTATCGAGTGCAAACTACTTTTATTGTGTTTATTATATATTGAAAGCTATCTATTCAAAATGCGAATCAAAAATTAGTTTTGCAAGTTATTTTTTAAGTTACTCGCAAAAACTTGTGAGTGCAAAATATGTATATGCATGGATTTTTTAAATCCAGAAATATCGATCTTTTTTTTTACATAAACAAAATTTATTCCACAAAAATGAACATATTGACTGCCTTAGTTTTTAACCATATATGTATATAGATTCTTTTTATAGTAGTTAATTTTACTATTACTAAATGGAATTGCATGAAGAAGGTAATTTATTCGAGTAAAAATATAAGCCACTCGCAAATATTTGCTGGTTGCATAAATGGTAAAATTCGAGCCCTGCAGCCCACATCACGTACAGAAAACTTTGTGTTCAACTCATCACAATGGCAATAATATCAATTAAAACTTGTTGGAACAAGGCTTGTCACAGGATGTGACGTATGCCGCCGAAGCATATGATTGTCAGAGGAAGGCAACACAATGTCAGTTACTTGTTGGCAAACATGACGCTTCCTACAAAAAGAGTTATGGTTCTTGTACTCTGCACTTCCTCTTAACATCCTCTATCAATATATGTGGTTTTATTTTAAATCACTTCAATACTAATGAAGTTATGCACTGTAATTAACTGAAGAGCAATAACTCCATAAATATTGAAGAAAATTTTGGTTTTACTTAAAATCCCTTCACTACTAATGCAGTTATGTCTGCACACAAAAATAAACAAAGGGCAATTAGTCCGTAAATATTGAACATTATATGAAGTTTCATTTGAATCCTTTCAATACTAATGGAGTTATGCTTCACACAAGGAAATAAATGCTTCACATACGGAAATACAGCAAAGGGCAATTACTCTGTAAATATTGAAGAAAGAGTTGTTGTCCTTGTGCTCTGCACTTCCCCTCATTGTCCTCTATCATTATATGAATTTTCATTTGAATCCCTTCAATACTAATGGAGACATGCTCCACACAAGAAAATTAAACAAAGGGCAATAACTCCATAAATATTGAAGAAAGAGTTGTGGTCCTTGTACACTGCCACTTCGTCTCATTGTCCGCCATCATACATGAAGTTTCATTAGAATCCCTTCAATACTAATAGAGTTCCCTTCAATACTAATAGAGTTATGCTCTGCACAAGAAGCGTGACAGACGCACGGAGTGACAGACTATTACTATATGCCCCCCAAGTTCCCTTCGGGGGCATAAAAAATCAAGAGTTGTTTCATCTATTTATTTCTACGTTCTTTAATAAATCCTGAATCATAAAGACACGACCTCAAGATTATTACAAAAGCTTTTGAACATCAGAACACTATGAGGGTCTTGTTAAATGCAAAGTTCTCCCAGCAAAATGGCCCTTTCACCTTGTCCTACCTAGCAAAGATAATGGGTAGCTACCTTGTCTTCTGTGTGAGGCATGTGATGGAACACGTCAAAAGTCCAGGGATGGAAATGAACGAGCGCCCACTCGCCCCAGGCAACTGATTTTTTTTTGCAGTGGGCGAGTGATTCCAACAAGCTGGTAGTCTATGTTGATAACTAGCTTTTTAGAAAGCCATACTCCACTTCCGATAATAATTACTCGCTGATTTTCTTATACCGCCATCCCTCTGCTTATTAATTATTTGTCCAATAAAAGCTATAGATAAATTTCTCAGCCAATTGTAACGCTCATTAACCAGGGTTAAATGAACCGTAGTGTAACCACTTGACAAACTTCTTCAAACCTTTTATACTGCTCTACAAACATTTAGGATGGTTTCATTGATGACACTTGCAAAATTGACCGTATTTGTCAACGAGATAATTAGCGCTTAAGGTGTAATTAAAGGTGCTGACACTAGACAAATCGAAGAAACAAACGACATATTAGAATTTCAAAGTTTAAGAGAAAACCTGTTATTTCAAGAAAACTGTGAGAAACTAGTCAAAAAGCTCATTCGAGATGTTCTACACATTGAAGAAAACATCGAACTCGATAGTCTAGGAAAGGGGAAGCTCGGGAAAACAAGACCCATCGTAGCTAAATTTCATCGTTACCAAGATAGGGAGCTCGTACGCAAAACCTCAATTGAGAGGAACCAGGAATTAAAAGCACTAAATCAGAGTGTTGGAATACAACAAACAAGGGCTACGCTCGACAAACGACGAAACCAACAGCAAATAGTTGACAGAGAACGGGCAGCAAGCAGAACCACCAATTTACCCGGATAAAAAAGTTCGATGTTTTTCCATGGAATTCCATGGAAATATGAGGCTAGAGTATTGGAACTAAATTTCCAGCCTTTTCCATGCTGAGGCTGGAAAAACAGGCTGGAAATCGCAGGAAAAATATGCTGGTAAAAAAAGGAATATTTTCCATGCTGCATGGTATATTTTCCTTGCTTTCCATGGAAAAGCATGGAATTTTGTCAATGCTTTTCCATATACATGGAGTATTGGAACTGAAAGGCTGGAATTTTTTTTCCAGGGTTTTCCATGGTCCTGCTAACACATTGAGGCTGGAATATTTACCATGGTATATAGTCCAGCATTGATGGAAAACCATGGAAAATATTCCAGCCTGTTTCCAGCATCCCTGCAAATAGCTGAATATGATTTCATACAATAAGAAATATATTAGAAAGTTGAACAAACCAATTTCACCAGAATTATATTTGTCTGATGTATTTAATAGCCCACACATTGGATGTAATTGATAAAAAAGCACTGGTAAGTGTAGAGATTATATTTGCAGACACTGATATCAATAAAGTACACTAATCAAATACAATGACAATCGGATTTGTGAAGGCTGACATTAGCAATCAACTTAAAGAACTGCTCGAGCGCCCTGGAATATGGGATGCCATCCAAGAAGGAAGAGATATTCCAGACTCCCAAGTAATTTCAGACATCAAATCTGGAGCTGAACTTAGGAAACTTAAACAGCCTGGAGCATTTCTAAATAATCCAAATAACATTTCATTTTCGATGTTCACTGATGGAGTGTCACTGTTAAAGAGCTCATCTGTGTCCCTGTGGCCAGTATACCTTCTAGTTAATGAACTGCCGCCAAAGGAAAGGTTTCTTTGCAAGAACATGATACTTTGGGGTATATTGCAAGGCAATGGCAAACCCAGTATGGTGTCTTTCCTAAAGCCACTTGTTCAAGATCTTAACATCCTTTACCATCAAGGTTTTGAATTTGTCATTGAAAGGCAGATCATAGACTCAAAGGCAATTCTTTTAATTGTAACAATGGATTTACAAGCAAGTGCATACATGTTACAAATGACACATCATAATGATGAATATGGCTGCCTCTATTGCCATCAAAAAGGGGATTCAGTGGCTACTGGAGCGGGACATTGTCGATCATATCAGTACATGGAACATTTAGATATGCGCACGGATGAGTCAGTTAGAAATCATGCAAAAGAAGCTCGCAGTAGTTGCAAACGAGTTATGGGGTTTTACGGAGAAACCGTATTCTTATATTTGGCTTGTTTTTCATTAATAAACAATGTTGTAATTGATTACATGCATGGAGCTCTTCTTGGTGTGACCAAAAAGTTCATGGAGATATGGTTTGATCAAAAGTTCTCAAAACATTCATGGTTTTTGGGAACACATATGAAAGCCATTGATAGTCACTTACAATCCATCAAGCCACCATACTTCATTCATAGGCGACCATGAGCAATAACCAAAACCTACTACCACTGGAAGGCATCAGAACTCAGGAACTGGTTACTGTTTTATGCCATTCCCTGCTTATTGCCATATCTTGAGGATGCATATTTGGTACATTTTAGCTGTTTCCCGAGGGTGTGTATATTTTACTTGGAGAGGGAATTACACCTACTGAACTAGCTCGAGCCAACATGCTTTGTGTGCATTTGCAAGAAATGTTGAAAAATTGTATGGACCAGTATGAATGTGCACAACCTAGTTCATCTAGCTAACAAAAGATGGGGTCCATCGTGGTGTTGGTCCTGCTTTCCATACGAATCGTTTAATGGCATTATAATGGACACAATACATGGTACTGGTAATTAGGGCTCCAACGGGTCGAAAAATTTCTTCGGGTCGGGTCGGCGGGTCAAAATTTCAAAGTTCGGGTAATTTCGGGTCGGGTCGGGTATTAAAAAGATTAATTCTAAAATATGGTAAACTACATTAAAACATTTATTTTCTTTAAAGTTGAACATGGCAGATATGTCAAAAATAATTAGACTAATTACTGCACAAAAATGAGTCCTTTATGTAGAATTACCACATTCTTGATAGTAATAAATGAATTTATGATAAAATGGTGCTTCCTAAAACATCAATTACTGGATATATAGAGACAAAATTCAGTAAAAAAATAAAAACTAACCTTCAAACAAAAAACAAAGCTAAGCTAGGATATGCTTCCTATAGTAGAATGTAGGTGCATCTATAAGATTCAAAATGACTAGAGCTAATAGAGAACATCAGAGATCATGGGAATATAGGTGTATCTATATGTAATACCCGAAGCTAACATATTATTTGCTTTAAATTAGGCACCCACATTAACAGGCTAAAATGCACAATATAGACTGTTTTAGAACAAATCTTTCATAACTCCGTTTACAATAAACGTGGAAGAATGTAACTGCATGTATCATACTGTAAACAAAATCTCATCTCACCATATCAAGACTTATTCAAGACGTCTATAAGATGGGAAATACTCCCATACTGGCGATTTTAATGCCTTCGGTGCGTCTATTATCTTCATTTGCCTTGATTCAGTTGATTATCAATAAAGAAAACTTACAATTACTCAGAAACACGAGTTTGGTTGAACTAATGCAACCGCGAAATCATATAATATTTATTCCGGAAGTGTGATTGAAGGTCAGGATGGCACAGGTCAAAACGGCCCGAACAAAACGGCCCAGTTGATTTTACGGCGTTCTTTTGAAAAATATTTACCCGACCCGGTACCGTTTGCGAAAACTTTGACCCGGAATCGCGGGTATTTTTTGGACCCGCGGATTCGGGTTTTTTCGGGTACCCGTTTGAGCCCTACTGGTAATGTTTGCAAGGATGTGTTCTGGCAATTGCAGGCAAAAAAACGTCTTGAAAGAAAAATTGTTGAATTACCTGAATACTCAAATGCCAGCAGAAAATAATGAAGATCATCAGAAGTAAAAATGAAGCCCAGGAACAAGGAAATGCAAAACGATGTCATTTTGTTAAACTGTTACCATAGCGAATGCAAAACAACAGACATGACAAAATTTCACTGGTCATCAAAGATTGTCCACAATGGCTTTATTATGTACACCCAATCCACCGAGAGAATTAAGAAACAAAATTCCTACACCATCATGATGCATAGTGGTTCTGCAATTGAGGTTGATAAATATATTTTACACATTGAGAGTGGGCAGGTGTTTGCAACAGGACATGTTTACCAACTTTCAGACACAATTCTGCCAAACAGGGTTTCCTATATTCGCCAAATGATTCTTCAAGCAGTGGTAAAAGTCAACAACTTAAGAGAACCACTAATTGTAATTCATGGGGAGAATAAAATCTTTGCAGCTCTGCTTCCAAATCACCATGAGACTGATTAAATGGGCATAGTCAGAAAAGTGACTAATTAATGTATGTGTCGTTGTTGTCTTTTTACATGTTCTTGACATCGTTAAAGCAGCAGTCCAGAATATGTTAAAACTATGCAGAATTTTTTTCTGATCGACATCTTACCAATAAAAACAAAGTTAAATGGTAATTATTGTCGTCTTTTTTTCTGTATGACTGGTGATGCATCTGGAGTTAATCAGCATATACATTATTGTATATTCCGTGTGCATCAAACCTTTTCGAACATAGGAAGTATAAACGCTTTTGGTAAACAAGAAACAACAATGAGATGAATAAACACCATTAACATCCATAAAACTATAATTGTCAAATTACAGGGTTTTGGAAAAGATTTAATGGACTGCAGCTTAAATTACAGAATTTTTATAACTGACTTCATCATTAAAATTTTATTATTTACATTGTAGTTATAAGACGGTTTTTACAAACATGTTTATAACCTAACTAATTAATTGAATGGACTGCAGCTTTAATTACATAATTTTTATAACTGACTTCATCATTAAAATTTTATCATTTACATTGTAGTTATAAGACGGTTTTTACAAACATGTTTATAACCTAAATAATTAATTGATATGATTATTACGGGTAATTGTCATTTAACATTTACATTTATTTGTTTAACATCGCACTTTGTTGCATATTGTACAATGTATTAACTTTCAGGTGACTTACTGACTCATCAGGTCGGAAGTATCTATTTTAATGAAATTTTCATTTCATGAATTACAAATGCCACTGAAATAAATCATTTATTCACTTACTTGTTTAGTTACTTTAATTATAGTCTGTGACCCACTGAAACAAAAACTTTAAGATTTTCTATTCATGTAGTGGTTAATCAAAAATTAAGTTGGGAATAATGACATATTAAGACCTTGCTACATTGTCTTAAAGTCGTCATATTATAGTTGTTAATCGTTTTAAATCTGTTTCTCAGGTGGAGCGATCATTTCAAACATTTACGCAGTAGTGCAAAGTAAAATAAATCGCCACAAAACTTAAAATTCTACAAGATAAGTAACACTTAGAAATAATAAGTCACATTGCTTAATGAATTTTTATTGGATCTTGGTACAAGAATGTGACCATTCTATGCACATTATTTTCTTGCTGTAAAATGACTTAAGTATTTTTCTCACAGAAAATAGACTAAGTTCTTTCCAGGGTACATGGAGAATGTCGAACAATTTTCCAGCATTAAACATTTCTAAGTTCAACTTTCCATGCTGCATGGAATTAAAGTCCATGCTTTTCCAGGCTTTTACCACCATTGTCCAGCCTAATTCCAGCAAATGCTGGAAAAGGCTGGACCAAAAAAGTCCACATAACATGGAAACAATTCCACATTTTCCATCTTATTCCATGCTTTACCAGGCTTTTCCAGCATCTTGTCCAGGCTTACCCTGGACAAAGTACAGCCGGGAATTGTTATCTTTATTCATGACTGTTTATTGCAGTTTTATTGCAGTTTTATATACCTGATGGACGAGATATTATGAGCTCAGGTGAGCATATAAAGAAATAAGGAGATCAAATTTACTCCATGTTACTGTAGACAGGACTTTCCAGTGTTGTTTGGCAATGCCATATTGGTGAAAAAATATTGTTGCAAAAGAAAGAAAATGTAATATAATTAATATAGAATATAAGGTCCTTTGCATATTTATTTACACATAAGGTGTGTTATGTAATTGTATATATTCTGTTTCAGACTTGCACATTACATCGATGGTTAGAGAATTCGAAAGTGAGGTCGCTCTACTCCGAAACATGGTAGAAATAAGTGGACTTAAGAGACAGTGTTTCATTTACTAGAATAGCCCGGACTATTCGGTGAATAACACCCTAACAAGAATAAGGCTCAATATATATTAAATACAATGATCTTTTCATATTTATTCACACCTAAGATGTAAGTAATTTATATATTTCAGTTTCAGTGAATTGAAATTTGAAACATGGAAAAATTTATTAAAATAAAAAGTTTTGTTTCTTAAAACAACATGGTATACATTATTTGTGAAGAAAAATGCACAAAAAAATAAAACGTTCAAGTCATGCTTCTCTTATGTTTCAACACAATTTTGGTGAAAATTGCCTAACCCTTGACATTTAAAGAAAGAAAGTAAGAGATAAGATTATAATAAACAATCAAAAGTGCTATAAGGCCTTAGGTTGCTCACCTGAGGGGCTAAGGAACTAAATTGTTCTGAGCAAGTTTCATGAAGATTCGGCTAAACAAGTGGCCTTTATAGTGTTCACAAGCTTTTTCTTCAATTTGGCCTGATGACCTAGTTTTTGACCGCATGTGACTGAGTTTTATAACGCTGGATCACCCATTTCTTAGTCCAAATTAGGTCAAGGTCAAAGTGAGGTTGGGTGATATGGGTGGATTGAGGATAGTCATAAGCAACAACTGTGTAAGTATCCAAGTGTTGTAGCAAGCGGTGTTGGTGCTACACAAAACAGTTAACTCTAGTTAACAAAAAAAACAGCCCATTTGAATTATTCTAAGTGCAAATTAGGTCAAGGTCAAAGTGAGTTTGGGTGATATGGGTGGATTGGGAACAGTCATAAGTAAAAACTGTGTAAATATCCAAGTGCTGTAGCAAGTGGTGTTGGTGGTAGATGAAATAGTGAAATCTAGTTAACAAAGAAATGGCACTTTTGAATAATTATAAGTCCAAATTAGGGCAAGGTCAAGGTCACAGTAAAGTTTGGTGATATAGGTGGATTGGGATGGTCATAAACAACAACTGTGTAAGTATCCAAGTGTTGTAGTAAGCAGTGTCGGAGCAAGATGAAACGGTAAAATCTAGTCAACCAAGAAATGGCCCTTTTGAATTATTATAAGTCCAAATTAGGTCAAGGTCAAAGTAAGGTTGGGTGATATGGGTCGATAGGGAATGGTCATAAGCAACAACTGTGTAAGTATCAAAGTGTTGTTACGAGTAAGCGGTGTTAGTGCTAGAAACAGTAAACAGTAAAATCTACTTAATCTTGTCATGGACGGAAGGACGGACGGACGAAGGGCATTCCTATAACCCCCCTCCCACTTTGCGGCGGGGGATTAATACATATTCTTGTTATTTTTATTTCAGGGACAGTTGTTTTGATACTTATTGGTTTAGTAGCATTTTGTATCATTTTATATGTTAAATGTTGAAAGAAATTGGTACGGAGTCGTTTTCGAAAAAAAAAAAAAAGTTTGGCAAGAGGTCAGGGACAGCGGAAGGTCCTGGCGAAATTTTGATGGCGAGCGTGAATGCCTCAGCTCCAGTTAGGGAGAACTTCACCGATACGGTGAGGCCATCAAGAGATAAACAAAGCTTAAATTATGTTGCTTTGTATCTGAAAATGCAGGAAACAGAAACTTAGACCCATTATCTATTAGGGATATTGTTAAATGACCATACCTTGTATATTTTCATGTTTGCCTAAGGGAACTGACAGACTGTCAATGGGGACACATGTGGGGCCAATAAAACAGTGTATTTTTGGACATTGTGAATTATATTCTACTGTCTGTGTCTTACATAACTGCTATTGCATTTTACATAACTTAACAAGTTAACATATACTGTATGCCAAAATGACAAAAACTATGTTTCTTCAGAAATTAATGTTTGTACATAAATATACATGTACATGACACTGCTATTTTTAGACTGACTGTCATTTCTACATACATGTTAGAAATTTATTTGATCAATTACTTGAAAACATGACACTGGCTTAATATATATTAAATACAATGATCTTTTCATATTTATTTACACCTAAGATGTAAGTCATTTATATATTTCAGTTTCAGTGAATTGAAATTTGAAACATGGACAAATTTATTAAAATAAGAAGTTTTGTTTCTTAAAACAACATGGTATACATTATTTGTCAAGAAAAATGCAAAAAAAATAAAACGTTCAAGTCATGCTTCTCTTATTTTTCAACACAATTTTGGGGAAAATTGCCTAAACCTTGACATTTAAAGAAAGAAAGTAAGAGATAAGATTATAATAAACAATCAAAAGTGCTATAAAGCTTAGGTTGCTCACCTGAGGGGCTAAGGAACTAAATTGTTCTGAGCAAGTTTCATGAAGATTCGGCTAAACAAGTGGCCTTTATAGCGTTCACAAGCTTTTCTTCAATTTGGCCTGATGACCTAGTTTTTGACCGCACGTGACCGAGTTTTAAACTCGTCTGAGATATCATAAGAACAAATGTTGTCAGCAAGTTTCATGTTGATTGGGCAAAAATGTGACTTCTCGAGTGTTCACAAGCTATTTCTTCAATTTGACCTAGTGACCTAATATCTGACCCCACAGGACCCAGTTTTGAACTCGTCTGAGGTATCGTTGCGTTCTGATAAAGTTTCATGAAGATTGGGCAATAAATGTGGCCTTTAGAGTGTTCACAAGGTAAATGTTGACGACGAACGACTAACGACGGACAACATGCAATCACAAAAGCTCATCATGAGAATGTTTTGCTCAGGTGAGCTAAAAATAAGAAATATAATACAATATTAGTAACAGATCGCAATATAAATAAGTGTGAAACATATCGGGTAAGAATTTTTGCATATAATATAGGCATCTTAGTGATGATGAGCATCTATTCAAAATGGCGGACCAGATACCATGGATGATATTTATGATAGAAAAACTAGGTGTTTTTGTTTTTATCCGCGCATAAGACGCACCAAACAAATGATACACATTTTGGATGAAAAAAGTATGGTTTATAGGTGAGAAATTATGATTAGTCCTTCGAAGTAACAAATGGTAAAAAAACTAGATTCTTTGTTTGATAAACACACATGCCCCCATTAACGCTGGATCACCCATTTCTTAGTCCAAATTAGGTCAAGGTCAAAGTGAGGTTGGGTGATATGGGTGGATTGAGGATAGTCATAAGCAACAACTGTGTAAGTATCCAAGTGTTGTAGCAAGCGGTGTTGGTGCTAGACAAAACAGTAAACTCTAGTTAACAAAAAAAAAGCCCATTTGAATTATTCTAAGTGCAAATTAGGTCAAGGTCAAAGTGAGTTTGGGTGGATTGGGAATGGTTATAAGTAAAAACTGTGTAAATATCCAAGTGTTGTAGCAAGTGGTGTTGGTGTTAGATGAAATAGTGAAATCTAGTTAACCAAGAAATGGCACTTTTGAATTATTATAAGTCCAAATTAGTTCAAGGTCAAGGTCAAAGTAAAGTTTGGTGATATGGGTGGATTGGGGATGGTCATAAACAACAACTGTGTAAGTATCCAAGTGTTGTAGTAAGCAGTGTCGGTGCAAGACGAAACGGTAAAATCTAGTTAACCAAGAAATGGCCCTTTTGAATTATTATAAGTCCAAATTAGGTCAAGGTCAAAGTAAGGTTGGGTGATATGGGTCGATAGGGAATGGTCATAAGCAACAACTGTGTAAGTATCAAAGTGTTGTTACGAGTAAGCGGTGTTAGTGCTAGAAACAGTAAACAGTAAAATCTACTTAATCTTGTCATGGACGGAAGGACGAAGGGCATTCCTATAACCCCCCTCCCACTTTGCGGCGGGGGATTAATACACATTCTTGTTATTTTTATTTCAGGGACAGTTGTTTTGATACTGATTGGTTTAGTAGCACTTTGCATAATTTTATATGTTAAATGTTGAAAGAAATTGGTTTTCGAAAAAAAAAGAAAAGTTTGGCAAGAGGTCAGGGACAGCGGAAGGTCCTGGCGAAGTTTTGATGGCGAGCGTGAATGCCTCAGCTCCAGTTAGGGAGAACTTCACCGATACGGTGAGGCCATCAAGAGATAAACAAAGCTTAAATTATGTTGCTTTGTATCTGAAAATGCAGGAAACAGAAACTTAGACCCATTATCTATTAGGGATATTGTTAAATGACCATACCTTGTATATTTTCATGTTTGCCTTAGGGAACTGACAGATTGTCAATGGGGACACATGTGGGGCCAATAAAACAGTGTATTTTTGGACATTGTGAATTATATTCTACTGTCTGTGTCTTACATAATTGCTATTGCATTTTACATAACTTAACAAGTTAACATATACTGTATGCAAAAATGACAAAAACTATTTTTGTTTAGAAGTTAATGTTTGTACATAAATATACATGTACATGACAGTTGCTATTTTTAGACTGACTGTCATTTCTACATACATGTTAGAAATGTATTTGATCAATTACTTGAAAACATGACACTGGCTTAATATATATTAAATACAATTATCTTTTCTTATTTATTTACACCTAAGATGTAAGTAATTTATATATTTCAGTTTCAGTGAATTGAAATTTGAAACATGGACACATTTATTAAAATAAGAAGTTTTGTTTCTTAAAACAACATGGTATACATTATTTGTGAAGAAAAATGCAAAAAAAAATAAAACGTTCAAGTCATGGTTCTCTTATTTTTCAACACAATTTTGGGGATTATTGCCTAAACCTTGACATTTAAAGAAAGAAAGTAAGAGATAAGATTATAATAAACAATCAAAAGTGCTATAAGGCCTTAGGTTGCTCACCTGAGGGGCTAAAGAACTAAATTGTTCTGAGCAAGTTTCATGAAGATTCGGCTAAACAAGTGGCCTTTATAGTGTTCACAAGCTTTTTCTTCAATTTGGCCTGATGACCTAGTTTTTGACCGCACGTGACCGAGTTTTAAACTCGTCTGAGATATCATAAGAACAAATGTTCTCAGCAAGTTTCATGTTGATTGGGCAAAAATGCGACTTCTAGAGTGTTCACAAGCTATTTCTTCAATTGGACCTAGTGACCTAATATCTGACCCCACATGACCCAGTTTTGAACTCGTCCCAGGTATCGTTGCGTTCTGAGCAAGTTTCATGAAGATTGGGCAATAAATGTGGCCTTTAGAGTGTTCACAAGGTAAATGTTGACGACGAACGACTAACGACGGACAAAAGGCGATCACAAAAGCTTACTCCTGGCGAAGTTTTGATGGCGAGCGTGAATGCCTCAGCTCCAGTTAGGGAGAACTTCACCGATACGGCGAGGCCATCAAGAGATAAACAAAGCTTAAATTATGTTGCTTTGTATCTGAAAATGCAGGAAACAGAAACTTAGACCCATTATCTATTAGTGATATTGTTAAATGACCATACCTTGTATATTTTCATGTTTGCCTTAGGGAACTGACAGATTGTCAATGGGGACACATGTGGGGCCAATAAAACAGTGTTTGGACATTGTGAATTATATTCTACTGTCTGTGTCATACATAATTGCTATTGCATTTTACATAACTAATCAAGTTAACATATACTGTATGCCAAAATGACAAAAACTATTTTTGTTTAGAAGTTAATGTTTGTACATAAATATACATGTACATGACAGTTGCTATTTTTAGACTGACTGTCATTTCTACATACATGTTAGAAATGTATTTGATCAATTACTTGAAAACATGACACTGCCTTAATATATATTAAATACAATTATCTGTTCTTATTTATTTACACCTAAGATGTAAGTAATTTATATATTTCAGTTTCAGTGAATTGAAATTTGAAACATGGACACATTTATTAAAATAAGAAGTTTTGTTTCTTAAAACAACATGGTATACATTATTTGTGAAGAAAAATGCAAAAAAAAATAAAACGTTCAAGTCATGCTTCTCTTATTTTTCAACACAATTTTGGGGATTATTGCCTAAACCTTGACATTTAAAGAAAGAAAGTAAGAGATAAGATTATAATAAACAATCAAAAGTGCTATAAGGCCTTAGGTTGCTCACCTGAGGGGCTAAAGAACTAAATTGTTCTGAGCAAGTTTCATGAAGATTCGGCTAAACAAGTGGCCTTTATAGTGTTCACAAGCTTTTTCTTCAATTTGGCCTGATGACCTAGTTTTTGACTGCACGTGACCGAGTTTTAAACTCATCTCAGATATCATAAGAACAAATGTTCTCAGCAAGTTTCATGTTCATTGGGCAAAAATGCGACTTCTAGAGTGTTCACAAGCTATTTCTTCAATTGGACCTAGTGACCTAATATCTGACCCCACATGACCCAGTTATGAACTCGTCCCAGGTATCGTTGCGTTCTGAGCAAGTTTGATGAAGATTGGGCAATAAATGTGGCCTTTAGAGTGTTCACAAGGTAAATGTTGACGACGAACGACTAACGACGGACAAAAGGCGATCACAAAAGCTTACTCCTGGCGAAGTTTTGATGGCGAGCGTGAATGCCTCAGCTCCAGTTAGGGAGAACTTCACCGATACGGCGAGGCCATCAAGAGATAAACAAAGCTTAAATTATGTTGCTTTGTATCTGAAAATGCAGGAAACAGAAACTTAGACCCATTATCTATTAGGGATATTGTTAAATGACCATACCTTGTATATTTTCATGTTTGCCTTAGGGAACTGACAGATTGTCAATGGGGACACATGTGGGGCCAATAAAACAGTGTATTTTTGGACATTGTGAATTATATTCTACTGTCTGTGTCATACATAATTGCTATTGCATTTTACATAACTAATCAAGTTAACATATACTGTATGCCAAAATGACAAAAACTATTTTTGTTTAGAAGTTAATGTTTGTACATAAATATATATGTACATGACACTTGCTATTTTTAGACTGACTGTCATTTCTACATACATGTTAGAAATTTATTTGATCAATTACTTGAAAACATGACACTGGCTTAATATATATTAATACAATTATCTTTTCATATTTATTTACACCTAAGATGTAAGTAATTTATATATTTCAGTTTCAGTGAATTGAAATTTGAAACATGGACAAATTTATTAAAATAAGAAGTTTTGTTTCTTAAAACAACATGGTATACATTATTTGTGAAGAAAAATGCAAAAAAAAATAAACCGTTCAAGTCATGCTTCTCTTATTTTTCAACACAATTTTGGGGAAAATTGCCTAAACCTTGACATTTAAAGAAAGAAAGTAAGAGATAAGATTATAATAAACAATCAAAAGTGCTATAAGGCCTTAGGTTGCTCACGTGAGGGGCTAAAGAACTAAATTGTTCTGAGCAAGTTTCATGAAGATTCGGCTAAACAAGTGGCCTTTATAGTGTTCACAAGCTTTTTCTCCAATTTGGCTTGATGACCTAGTTTTTGACCGCACATGACCGAGTTTTAAACTCGTCTGAGATATCATAAGAACAAATGTTCTCAGCAAGTTTCATGTTGATTGGGCAAAAATGTGACTTCTAGAGTGTTCACAAGCTATTTCTTCAATCTGACCTAGTGACCTAATATTTGACCCCACATGACCCAGTTTTGAACTCGTCCCAGATATCGTTGCGTTCTGAGCAAGTTTCATGAAGATTGGGCAATAAATGTGGCCTTTAGAGTGTTCACAAGGTAAATGTTGACGACGAACGACGGACAAAAAAGTATGGTTTATAGGTGAGAAATTATGATTAGTCCTTCGAAGTAACAAATGGTAAAAAAACTAGATTCTTTGTTTGATAAACACACATGCCCCCGTTAACGCTGGATCACCCATTTCTTAGTCCAAATTAGGTCAAGGTCAAAGTGAGGTTGGGTGATATGGGTGGATTGAGGATAGTCATAAGCAACAACTGTGTAAGTATCCAAGTGTTGTAGCAAGCGGTGTTGGTGCTAGACAAAACAGTAAACTCTAGTTAACAAAAAAACAGCCCATTTGAATTATTCTAAGTGCAAATTAGGTCAAGGTCAAAGTGTGTTTGGGTGACATGGGTGGATTGGGAACGGTCATAAGTAAAAAGTGTGTAAATATCCAAGTGTTGTAGCAAGTGGTGTTGGTGGTAGATGAAATAGTGAAATCTAGTTAACCAAGAAATGGCACTTTTGAATTATTATAAGTCCAAATTAGTTCAAGGTCAAGGTCAAAGTAAAGTTTGGTGATATGGGTGGATTGGGGATGGTCATAAACAACAACTGTGTAAGTATCCAAGTGTTGTAGTAAGCAGTGTCGGTGCAAGATGAAACGGTAAAATCTAGTTAACCAAGAAATGGCCCTTTTGAATTATTAGAAGTCCAAATTAGGTCAAGGTCAAAGTAAGGTTGGGTGATATGGGTCGATAGGGAATGGTCATAAGCAACAACTGTGTAAGTATCAAAGTGTTGTTACGAGTAAGCGGTGTTAGTGCTAGAAACAGTAAACAGTAAAATCTACTTAATCTTGTCAAGGACGGAAGGACGGACGGACGAAGGGCATTCCTATAACCCCCCTCCCACTTTGCGGCGGGGGATTAATACACATTCTTGTTATTTTTATTTCAGGGACAGTTGTTTTGATACTTATTGGTTTAGTAGCATTTTGTATAATTTTATATGTTAAATGTTGAAAGAAATTGGTACGGAGTTGTTTTTGAAAAAAACAAGAAAAGTTTGGCAAGAGGTCAGGGACAGCGGAAGGTCCTGGCGAAGTTTTGATGGCGAGCGTGAATGCCTCAGCTCCAGTTAGGGAGAACTTCACCGATACGGTGAGGCCATCAAGAGATAAACAAAGCTTAAATTATGTTGCTTTGTATCTGAAAATGCAGGAAACAGAAACTTAGACCCATTATCTATTAGGGATATTGTTAAATGACCATACCTTGTATATTTTCATGTTTGCCTTAGGGAACTGACAGATTGTCAATGGGGACACATGTGGGGCCAATAAAACAGTGTATTTTTGGACATTGTGAATTATATTCTACTGTCTGTGTCTTACATAATTGCTATTGCATTTTACATAACTTAACAAGTTAACATATACTGTATGCCAAAATGACAAAAACTATTTTTGTTTAGAAGTTAATGTTTGTACATAAATATACATGTACATGACAGTTGCTATTTTTAGACTGACTGTCATTTCTACATACATGTTAGAAATGTATTTGATCAATTACTTGAAAACATGACACTGGCTTAATATATATTAAATACAATTATCTTTTCCTATTTATTTACACCTAAGATGTAAGTAATTTATATATTTCAGTTTCAGTGAATTGAAATTTGAAACATGGACACATTTATTAAAATAAGAAGTTTTGTTTCTTAAAACAACATGGTATACATTATTTGTCAAGAAAAATGCAAAAAACAATAAAACGTTCAAGTCATGCTTCTCTTATTTTTCAACACAATTTTGGGGAAAATTGCCTAAACCTTGACATTTAAAGAAAGAAAGTAAGAGATAAGATTATAATAAAAAATCAAAAGTGCTATAAGGCCTTAGGTTGCTCACGTGCGGGGCTAAAGAACTAAATTGTTCTGAGCAAGTTTCATGAAGATTCGGCTAAACAAGTGGCCTTTATAGTGTTCACAAGCTTTTTCTTCAATTTGGCTTGATGACCTAGTTTTTGACCGCACGTGACCGAGTTTTAAACTCGTCTGAGATATAAGAACAAATGTTCTCAGCAAGTTTCTAGTTGATTGGGCAAAAATGTGACTTCTAGAGTGTTCACAAGCTATTTCTTCAATCTGACCTCGTGACCTAATATTTGACCCCACATGACCCAGTTTTGAACTCGTCCCAGATATCGTTGCGTTCTGAGCAAGTTTCATGAAGATTGGGCAATAAATGTGGCCTTTAGAGTGTTCACAAGGTAAATGTTGACGACGAACGACTAACGACGGACAAAAGGCGATCACAAAAGCTCACCATGAGTATGTTTTGCTCAGGTGAGCTAAAAATAAGAAATATAATACTATATTAGTAACAGATCGCAATATAAATGAGTGTGAAACATATCAGGTAAGAATTTTTGCATATAATATAGGCGTCTTAGTGATGATGAGCAGCTATTCAAAATGGCGGACCAGATACCATGGATGATATTTATGATAGAAAAACTAGGTGTTTTTGTTTTTATCCGCGCATAAGACGCACCAAAAAATGATACACATTTTGGATGAAAAAAGTATGGTTTATAGGTGAGAAATTATGATTAGTCCTTCGAAGTAACAAATGGTAAAAAAACTAGATTCTTTGTTTGATAAATACACATGCCCCCGTTAATGCTGGATCACCCATTTCTTAGTCCAAATTAGGTCAAGGTGAAAGTGAGGTTGGGTGATATGGGTGGATTGAGGATAGTCATAAGCAACAACTGTGTAAGTATCCAAGTGTTGTAGCAAGCGGTGTTGGTGCTAGACAAAACAGTAAACTCTAGTTAACAAAAAAACAGCCCATTTGAATTATTCTAAGTGCAAATTAGGTCAAGGTCAAAGTGAGTTTGGGTGACATGGGTGGATTGGGAACGGTCATAAGTAAAAAGTGTGTAAATATCCAAGTGTTGTAGCAAGTGGTGTTGGTGGTAGATGAAATAGTGAAATCTAGTTAACCAAGAAATGGCACTTTTGAATTATTATAAGTCCAAATTAGTTCAAGGTCAAGGTCAAAGTAAAGTTTGGTGATATGGGTGGATTGGGGATGGTCATAAACAACAACTGTGTAAGTATCCAAGTGTTGTAGTAAGCAGTGTCGGTGCAAGATGAAACGGTAAAATCTAGTTAACCAATAAATGGCCCTTTTGAATTATTAGAAGTCCAAATTAGGTAAAGGTCAAAGTAAGGTTGGGTGATATGGGTCGATAGGGAATGGTCATAAGCAACAACTGTGTAAGTATCAAAGTGTTGTTACGAGTAAGCGGTGTTAGTGCTAGAAACAGTAAACAGTAAAATCTACCTAATCTTGTCATGGACGGAAGGACGGACGGACGAAGGGCATTCCTATAACCCCCCTCCCACTTTGCGGCGGGGGATTAATACACATTCTTGTTATTTTTATTTCAGGGACAGTTGTTTTGATACTTATTGGTTTAGTAGCATTTTGTATAATTTTATATGTTAAATGTTGAAAGAAATTGGTACGGAGTTGTTTTCGAAAAAAATAAGAAAAGTTTGGCAAGAGGTCAGGGACAGCGGAAGGTCCTGGCGAAGTTTTGATGGCGAGCGTGAATGCCTCAGCTCCAGTTAGGGAGAACTTCACCGAAACGGTGAGGCCATCAAGAGATAAACAAAGCTTAAATTATGTTGCTTTGTATCTGAAAATGCAGGAAACAGAAACTTAGACCCAATATCTATTAGGGATATAATTAAATGACCATACCTTGTATATTTTCATGTTTGCCTTAGGGAACTGACAGGTTGTCAATGGGGACACATGTGGGGCCAATAAAACAGTGTATTTTTGGACATTGTGAATTATATTCTACTGTCTGTGTCTTACATAATTGCTATTGCATTTGACATAACTTAACAAGTTAACATATACTGTATGCCAAAATGACAAAAACTATTTTTGTTTAGAAGTTAATGTTTGTACATAAATATACATGTACATGACACTTGCTATTTTTAGACTGACTGTCATTTCTACATACATGTTAGAAATGTATTTGATCAATTACTTGAAAACATGACACTGAATTGTTGTATAAATACTTGTATTTGAACAAAGACTGTTGCCATGATTGGCAAATCCAAACCCGATTAAAAAAAAGCGCTAAATGTGAGAAATCCGTCTCAATTTTTATGACTCAATTTAAATTTAAAATAAGATATGGAATAAAAATAACAGCACAATGTATTTCTTACATCAATTTTATATAATAATATCATCATAGGTTATTACATGTGCGCTAGGAGATAGACTGTCGGTTCAGGAGGTAGTTGTCGATTTTGATGCCGCGTTATGGAAAGCCGTGCGACGTGCACTTACAACGGTGTCACTGAAAGGCTGCAGCTTTCACTGGGGCCGGGCTGTTTGACGGCATATGCAGGTACTTAAATTTATCGAGTGCAAACTACTTTTATTGTGTTTATTATATATTGAAAGCTATCTATTCACAATGCGAATCAAAAATTAGTTTTGCAAGTTATTTTTTAAGTTACTCGCAAAAAGTTGTGAGTGTAAAATATGTATATGCATGGATTTTTTAAATCCAGAAATATCGATCTTTTTTTTAACATAAAGAAACAAAATTTATTTCCACAAAAATGAACATATTGACTGCCTTAGTTTTTTACCAGATATGTATATAGATTCTCTTTATAGTAGTTAATTTTACTATTACTAAATGGAATTGCATGAAGAAAGTAATTTATTCGAGTAAAAATATAAGCCACTCGCAAATATTTGCTGGTTGCATAAATGGTAAAATTCGAGCCCTGCAGCCCACATCAAGTACAGAAAACTTTGTGTTCAACTTATCACAATGGCAATAATATCAATTAAAACTTGTTGGAACAAGGCTTGTCACAGGATGTGACGTATGCCCCCGAAGCATATGATTGTCAGAGGAAGGCAACACAATGTCAGTTACTTGTTGGCAAACATGACGCTTCCTACAAAAAGAGTTATGGTTCTTGTACTCTGCACTTCCTCTTAACATCCTCTATCAATATATGTGGTTTTATTTTAAATCACTTCAATACTAATGAAGTTATGCACTGTAATTAACTGAAGAGCAATAACTCCATAAATATTGAAGAAAGAATTTGGTTTTACTTCAAATCCCTTCACTACTGATGCAGTCATGTCTGCACACAAAAATAAACAAAGGGCAAGTACTCCGTAAATATTGAACATTATATGAAGTTTCATTTGAATCCTTTCAATACTAATGGAGTTATGCTTCGCACAAGGCAATAAATGCTTCACATACGGAAATACAGCAAAGGGCAATTACTCTGTAAATATTGAAGAAAGAGTTGTTGTCCTTGTGCTCTGCACTTCCCCTCATTGTCCTCTATCATTATATGAAGTTTCATTTGAATCCCTTCAATACTAATGGAGACATGCTCCACACAAGAAAATTAAACAAAGGGCAATAACTCCGTAAATATTGAAGAAAGAGTTGTGGTCCTTGTACACTGCACTTCCTCTCATTGTCCGCCATCATATATGAAGTTTCATTTGAATCCCTTCAATACTAATAGAGTTCCCTTCAATACTAATAGAGTTATGCTCTGCACAAGAAGCATGACAGACGCACGGAGTGACAGACTATTACTATATGCCCCCCAAGTTCCCTTCGGGGGCATAAAAAATCAAGAGTTGTTTCATCTATTTATTTCTAAGTTCTTTAATAAATCCTGAATCATAAAGACACGACCTCAAGATTATTACAAAAGCTTTTGAACATCAGAACACTATGAGGGTCTTGTTAAATGCAAAGTTCTCCCAGCAAAATGGCCCTTTCACCTTGTTCTACCTAGCAAAGATAATGGGTAGCTACCTTGTCTTCTGTGTGAGGCATGTGATGGAACACGTCAAAAGTCCAGGGATGGAAATGAACGAGCGCCCACTCGCCCCAGGCAACTTATTTTTTTTGCAGTGGGCGAGTGATTCCAACAAGCTGGTAGTCTATGTTGGTAACTAGCTTTTTAGAAAGCCATACTCCACTTCCGATAATAATTACTCGCTGATTTTCTTATACCGCCATCCCTCTGCTTATTAATTATTTGTCCAATAAAAGCTATAGATAAATTTCTCAGCCAATTGTAACGCTCATTAACCAGGGTTAAATGAACCGTAGTGTAACCACTTGACAAACTTCTTCAAACCTTTTATACTGCTCTACAAACATTTAGGATGGTTTCATTGATGACACTTGCAAAATTGACCGTATTTGTCAACGAGATAATTAGCGCTTAAGGTGTAATTAAAGGTGCTGACACTAGACAAATCGAAGAAACAAACGACATATTAGAATTTCAAAGTTTAAGAGAAAACCTGTTATTTCACGGCATCAAAAAAACATCTAATCAAGAAAACTGTGAGAAACTAGTCAAAAAGCTTATTCGAGATGTTCTACACATTGAAGAAAAATTCGAACTCCATAGTCTAGGAAAGGGGAAGCTCGGGAAAACAAGACCCATCGTAGCTAAGTGTCATCGTTACCAAGATAGGGAGCTCGTACGCAAAACCTCAATAGAGAGAAACCAGGAATTAAAAGCACTAAATCAGTGTTGGAATACAACAAACAAGGGCTACGCTCGACAAACGACGAAACCAACAGCAAATAGTTAACAGAGAACGGGCAGCAAGCAGAACCACCAATTTACCCGGATAAAAAAGTTTGATGTTTTCCCATGGAATTCCATGGAAAATATGAGGCTGGAGTATTGGAACAAAATTTCCAGCCTTTTCCATGCTGAGGCTGGAAATCGCAGGAAAAATATGCTGGTAAAACATGGAATATTTTCCATGCTGCATGGTATATTTTCCTTGCTTTCCAATGAAAAGCATGGAATTTTGTCAATGCTTTTCCATATACATGGTGTATTGGAACTGAAAGGCTGGAATTTTTTCCAGGGTTTTCCATGGTCCTGCTAACACATTGAGGCTGGAATATTTACCATGGTATGTAGTCCAGCATTGATGGAAAACCATGGAAAATATTCCAGCCTGTTTCCAGCATCGCTGAAAATAGGTGAATATGATTTCATACAATAAGAAATATATTAGAAAGTTGAACAAACCAATTTCACCAGAATAACATTTGTCTGATGTATTTAATAGCCCACACATTGGATGTAATTGATAAAAAAGCACTGGTAAGTGTTGAGATTATATTTGCAGACACTGATATCAATAAAGTACACTAATCAAATACAATGACAATCGGATTTGTGAAGGCTGACATTAGCAATCAACTTAAAGAACTGCTCGAGCGCCCTGGAATATGGGATGCCATCCAAGAAGGAAGAGATATTCCAGACTCCCAAGTAATTTCAGACATCAAATCTGGAGCTGAACTTAGGAAACTTAAACAGCCTGGAGCATTTCTAAATAATCCAAATAACATTTCATTTTCGATGTTCACTGATGGAGTGCCACTGTTCAAGAGCTCATCTGTGTCCTTGTGGCCAGTATACCTTCTAGTTAATGAACTGCCGCCAAAGGAAATAACATGAACTTTTGGGTATATGGCAAGGCAATGGCAAACCCAGTATGGTGTCTTTCCTAAAGCCACTTGTTCAAGATCTTAACATCCTTTACCATCAAGGTTTTGAATTTGTCATTGAAAGGCAGTTCATACACTCAAAGGCAATTCTTTTAATTGTAACAATGGATTTACAAGCAGGTGCATACACGTTACAAATGACACATCATAATGGTGAATATGGCTGCCTCTATTGCCATCAAAAAGGGGATTCAGTGGCTACTGGAGCGGGACATTGTCGATCATATCAGTACATGGAACATTTAGATATGCGCACGGATGAGTCAGTTAGAAATCATGCAAACGAAGCTCGCAGTAGTTGCAAACGAGTTATGGGGTTTTACGGAGAAACCGTATTCTTATATTTGGCTTGTTTTTCATTAATAAACAATGTTGTAATTGATTACATGCATGGAGCTCTTCTTGGTGTGACCAAAAAGTTCATGGAGATGGTTTGATCCAAAGTTCTCAAAACATTCATGGTTTTTGGGAACACATGAAAGCCATTGATAGTCACTTACAATCCATCAAGCCACCATACTTCATTCATAGGCGAGCATGAGCAATAACCAAAACCTACCACCACTGGAAGGCATCAGAACTCAGGAACTGGTTACTGTTTTATGCCATTCCCTGCTTATTGCCATATCTTGAGGATGTATATTTGGTACATTTTAGCTGTTTCGCTGAGGGTGTGTATATTTTACTTGGAGAGGGAATTACACCTACTGGACTAGCTCGAGCCAACATGCTTTTGTGTGCATTTGCAAGAAATGTTGAAAAATTGTATGGACCAGTATGAATGTGCACAACCTAGTTCATCTAGCTAACATGGTCAAAAGATGGGGTCCATTGTGGTGTTGGTCCTGCTTTCCATACGAATCGTTTAATGGCATTATAATGGACACAATACATGGTACTGGTAATGTTTGCAAGGACGTGTTCTGGCAATTGCAGGCAAAAAAACGTCTTGAAAGAAAAATTGTTGAATTACCTGAAGACTCAAATGCCAAGCAGAAAATAATGAAGATCATCAGAAGTAAAAATGAAGCCCAGGAACAAGGAAATGCAAAACGATGACATTTTGTTAAACCGTTACCAATTAAAACACTATAAGAATATGAGGCAGAGTTTTTGCATAGCGAATGCAAAACAACAGACATGACAAAATTTCACTGGTCATCAAAGATTGTCCACCATGGCTTCATTATGTACACCCAATCCACCGAGAGAATTAAGAAACAAAATTCCTACACCATCATGATGCATAGTGGTTCTGCAATTGAGGTTGATAAATATATTTTACATATTGAGAGTGGGCAGGTGTTTGCATCAGGACATGTTTACCAACTTTCAGACACAATTCTGCCAAACAGGGTTTCCTATATTCGCCAAATGATTCTTCAAGCAGTGGTAAAAGTCAACAACTTAAGAGAACCACTAATTGTAATTCATGGGGAGAATAAAATCTTTGCAGCTCTGCTTCCAAATCACCGTGAGACTGATTAAATGGGCATAGTCAGAAAAGTGACTAATTAATGTATGTGTCGTTGTTGTCTTTTTACATGTTCTTGACATCGTTAAAGCAGCAGTCCAGAATATGTTAAAACTATGCAGAATTTTTTTCTGATCGACATCTTACCAATAAAAACGAAGTTAAATGGTAATTATTGTCGTCTTTTTTTCTGTATGACTGGTGATGCATCTGGAGTTAATCAGCATATACATTATTGTATATTCCGTGTGCATCAAACCTTTTCGAACTTAGGAAGTATAAACGCTTTTGGTAAACAAGAAACAACAATGAGATGAATAAACACCATTAACATCCATAAAACTATAATTGTCAAATTACAGGGTTTTGAAAAAGATTTAAATGACTTCATCATTAAAATTTTATTATTTACATTGTAGTTATAAGACGGTTTTTACAAACATGTTTATAACCTAACTAATTAATTGAATGGACTGCAGCTTTAATTACAGAATTTTTATAACTGACTTCATCATTAAAATTTTATCATTTACATTGTAGTTATAAGACGGTTTTTACAAACATGTTTATAACCTAACTAATTAATTGATATGATTATTACGGGTAATAGTCATTTAACATTTACATTTATTTGTTTAACATCGCACTTTGTTGCATATTGTACAATGTATTAACTTTCAGGTAATTTACTGAATGAAATTTTCATTTGATGAAGTACACATGCCACTGAAATAAATAATTTATTCACTTACTTGTTTAGTTACTTTAATTATAGTCTGTGACCCAATGAAACAAAAACTTTAAGATTTTCTATTCATGTAGTGGGTAATCAAACACAGTTGGGAATAATGACATATTAAGACCTTGCTACATTGTCTTAAAGTCGTCATATTATAGTTGTTAATCGTTTTAAATCTGTTTCTCAGGTGGAGCGATCATTTCAAACATTTACGCAGAAGTGCAAAGTAAAATAAATCGCCACAAAACTTAAAATTCTACAAGATAAGTAACATTTAGAAATAATAAGTCACATTGCTTAATGCATTTTTATTGGATCTTGGTACAAGAATGTAACCATTCTATGCACATTATTTTCTTGCTGTAAAATGACTTAAGTATTTTTATTTTTCTCACAGGGTACATGGAGAATGTCTAACAATTTTCCAGCATTAACAATTTCTAAGTTCAACTTTCCATGCTGCATGGAATTAAAGTCCATGCTTTTCCAGGCTTTTACCACCATTGTCCAGCCTATTCCAGCAAATGCTGGAAAAGGCTTGACCAAAAAAGTCCACATAACATGGAAAAAATTCCACATTTTCCATCATATTCCATGGTATTCCATGCTTTACCAGGCTTTTCCAGCATCTTGTCCAGGCTTACCCTGGACAAAGTACAGCCCGGAATTGTTATCTTTATTCATGACTGTTTATTGCAGTTTAATATACCTGATGGACGAGATATTATGAGCTCAGGTGAGCTAATAAAGAAATAAGGAGATCAAATTTACTCCATGTTACTGTAGACAGGACTTTCCAGTGTTGTTTGGCAATGCCATATTGGTGAAAAAATATTGTTGCAAAAGAAAGAAAATGTAATATAATTAATATAGAATATAAGGTCCTTTGCATATTTATTTACACATAAGGTGTGTTATGTAATTGTATATATTCAGTTTCAGACTTGCACATTACATCGATGGTTAGAGAATTCGAAAGTGATGTCGCTCTACTCCGAAACATGGTAGAAATAAGTGGACTTAAGAGACAGTGTTTCATTTACTAGAATAGCCCGGACTATTCGGTGAATAACACCCTAACAAGAATAAGGCTTAATATATATTATATACAATGATCTTTTCATATTTATTCACACCTAAGATGTAAGTAATTTATATATTTCAGTTTCAGTGAATTGAAATTTGAAACATGGAACAATTTATTAAAATAAGAAGTTTTGTTTCTTAAAACAACATGGTATACATTATTTGTGAAGAAAAATGCACAAAAAAATAAAACGTTCAAGTCATGGTTCTCTTATTTTTCAACACAATTTTGGGGATTATTGCCTAAACCTTGACATTTAAAGAAAGAAAGTAAGAGATAAGATTATAATAAACAATCAAAAGTGCTATAAGGCCTTAGGTTGCTCACCTGAGGGGCTAAAGAACTAAATTGTTCTGAGCAAGTTTCATGAAGATTCGGCTAAACAAGTGGCCTTTATAGTGTTCACAAGCTTTTCTTCAATTTGGCCTGATGACCTAGTTTTTGACCGCACATGACCGAGTTTTAAACTCGTCTGAAATATCATAAGAACAAATGTTGTCAGCAAGTTTCATGTTGATTGGGCAAAACTGTGACTTCTAGAGTGTTCACAAGCTATTTCTTCAATTTGACCTAGTGACCTAATATCTGACCCCACATGACCCAGTTTTGAACTCGTCCCAGGTATCGTTGCGTTCTGAGCAAGTTTCATGAAGATTGGGCAATAAATGTGGCTTTAGAGTGTTCACAAGGTAAATGTTGACGACGAACGACTAATGACGGACAAAAGGCGATCACAAAAGCTCATCATGAGAATGTTTTGCTCAGGTGAGCTAAAAATAAGAAATATAATACTATCACGGTTTTTCAATAAATAGGAACACTACTTGTCGCCAGGTGATTACGGCACATTGACGAGATAAACAGGGGTTATCCTTGTAGATTATAAACTCCTTCATATTAGATAGAAATTAATCGTTGTTGGGCATTTTAAATATAATAGTTTGCAAAAAATGATTTAACAAAACGTCTAATTTAAATGTCCGTTACTGTCGCCTTCTCATATCAATTATATAATACCATGTACATATAAGGTACCTTCGTGATACCGTTAGTTTTAAACAATAAATTTACTTTAAAAACAAAGTGTTAATGTAAACATCAAGTCCCAATCAACATTAAATCAAATGTGGTTGAAAAAAATGATGGAGTTTTTATGTCGCCAAAGTTTAAGATTTGTTTTTAAATTGCCGTTACCATAACCTTAAGAGACATCCAAAGAACGCGAAGATAACTTTAAACTTGTTTTAGATGCAGTTTTGCTACCTTCTAAGCATTCTCTATTTAAATCACAGCACTTTGTCGCGGATAAAATGATCCTAGATACGATAATGAGTCCTTTCAAAAGTCATGATTTTCATATTTTGTAAAAAAAGAAATTTCCGTGATGGGCATTTTCATGTTATACTACATTATTAAAGCTTCAGCGACATAAACATATTGTCACTACTCTTCTGAATTACTACACAAAGTAAACTATCCGTGAAAATCGTTACAAAACTAAGTATTTATCTAAGAAATAAAACAAAATTTAAAATTTCCGTTATGAAATTTCCGTGACCAAAATTCGAAAATAACTAAAAAATAGAATGGCTTTAAAGAATAAGGCTACATATGACGTCATTTGATGATGTCATCATCGCCATATTGTTTTATTGAAAGCGCACCGTTGTGGATATCGAAAAATTACTTTTTTACTTCTGAGATTTGTTACAAAGATGAGTACACATATTTAACGTACCCAAATTGTATTTGTTTACATGTATACTTTAAACGCTCAGAATATCCATCTCGAAAAAGGTACGTCTTGTTATTAAAAACGTTATTTTGTTCAAGGAGCATTTGTTTTCCATGATATTATGTTGCGAAGTTGCCAAAATCTCCGTTACCTGTTGGTCACGGAGATTTTAAATAAAGTGTACTGTTATTTAAACGGAATTTATGTGTTAATGTAATTTGATTGACTGATTTATATTTGAAGAATCAATAGAATGCATATTTTTTAGTACCAGGAAACGAAAGTCATGGGTTAAATTGTGAAAATGTGTATGTAATAATTATTCACAATAAACACATTTAATTATTTTAACGTCAAGCTAACGATTTTGGTGTCATAACACTATCAATAATATGCTATAATTGAAATAGGACTACTTGCTGGAAGGGAGTTGGTTATTCTACATAAATCATGTAAAATTTAGTAAATATTCAATATTCATATACCATCGAATTTTGGTAACGGATATTTCATGAATGGTAACGGAAATTTTATATTTCGTATTTCAGTTTCCAGAAGAAAATATGGGTAAGAGTCGTGCAGAGATTCAACGAGCCTACAGGGAAAGGCAAAAGGAGAAGAATAAGGAAGAGTACCTGAGAAAGGAAAGACAGAGAAAACAGCAAAAGTATGTTACCTCTGATAAACTTTCTGAAGCAGATAGACAGGAGAGAAACAGGAAGAACAGGGCTAATTTGAGAGAATTTTATGCAAGAAAACGTGCAACACGAGCAAGACAGGTAATGAGTGCAACAAGTGGGTATGAAAGCCATGGTAACAGCAATGGAGTAGAAGCTAGTAGTAGTCAAACAGAAAGAAGAGCTGAAGAATTACGGGGAAGAATGCTGGTGAAAATGGATTTTACGGACAGAAATAATGGAAAACGGAATGCTGCGATGAAGAGGTGGAAGAGAGATAGGTCGGCAGCGCATTCTAGAATACGAATATTAGAGCAAGAAAGAGAAAAGCTGAAGACAAAACTGAAATCTACACAAAGGGCCTTACAGAGATTGCAAAAAGTGAGAAAAGGAATCTCACAACAAGCAGATCTTACACCTAGCAAACAAACCGAGCAAGACATGAATGATGCAAATCTTAATCAATTGCAAAGAGAAAAGTTGAGGAGACCATTACTCTTTGGAAATGTGATCTGAAGTGAAATCAAACACGCAAGGAACAACATACCGAAACACAAATTGAAAACTTTGCACAGCATTGTGTCAGGAAAAATAACAAAGAAATACAAGTGTCTTCGCTTACTGTCCGCAAAAACGGGACTTGGCAGACGACAGCTGGGGACAGTTAATACCAAGGTGCACCAACAGATTACATCAAAGCGCAGGAACAAGTTGGAAAAACACAAAGAAGATGTCATTAATTTCATGAAGCGTGAAGATAACAGCCGTATGCAACCTGGGAAATATGACGCAAAACGACTGAAGAAAGGAGTTAAAAGTCCAGATTCAGATTCTGACTGATTACCTCAAGAACCTCTACTTTAAATTCAAATCTGAAAATCCTAACATTGACATTTCTTTCACCACATTCTGTAGAACACGACCCAGCTATATTTACAAAATGTCTATGACGTCCAGACTGTCGTGTCTTTGTACCAAACACCAGAATGCGGCATTAACAGTAAAGGCAGTTAGGAAATACATGGAAGACGTGCCAGCGAATCCAGAAACAGTTGCAGCAAGCAAACCAACTAATGAGATTCTAGATGAAAAGTTACCAGAAGAAGTCGTTGTCAGTCAGTGGAAGCGAGTAGACACTGAAGAGAAGGGCAAAAAGAAGACAGTAACAAGGATAGTTGAAAACAAGATGTCCAAAGATCAGTTTATAGCACACTTCGAAACTCAAATGATTGATTTCAAAGAGCATGTTGAGCGAGTGCATACCCAATACGAACAGCTGAAAAGGTTAAAAGATGAATTGCCTGAGCACCATATGATAGTTCAGATTGACTTTGCTGACAACTATTCGTGTAGGTCACATGAGGAGGTACAGAGTGCGTATTTCAACCAGTCATCCGTTACTCTACACCCGGCGGTTGCCTATTGGAAATCACAAGATGGGTGCATTACACACAAAAGTTTTGTCACTGTGTCGGACACACTTGCTCACCAGTCTTCAACTGTATTGGCATTTCTGGATGATTTAATACCAGAACTAAAGGAAATCGACCCTGATCTCGATACGATCCACTACTGGAGCGACTCACCATCCTCACAGTACCGAAACAGATATATGTTTGATGCGGTAGCGAATCATAAAGCTACATACGGATGTCGTGCTCGATGGAACTTTTTCTAAAGCGGCCACGGAAAGGGCCCCTGTGATGGACTGGGAGGTACCACGAAGCGCATGGCCGACGAAGCAACACGTAGCGGGCGACACTCAATAAGCGATGCATTTGAGTTCTACAATTGGGCAAAATCGTCAAACTTTAAAAACGTAACATTTCGATACGTAGCTCATGAAAAATGTAAAGCAAAGGATCAGACGATGTCCGAACGCAAGCTGAAATCTGTCACTGGCACAATGAAGATACATGCAATTGTTGGAAACGGTGAATCAAACATACTTACTCGAAATACAAGTTGCTATTGTAGTTCATGCTTGTCCGGAACAATGTGTGACTCGTGGATCCCGGCAAAAACCTGCGACGAAAGGGTATCAGTACAAACGCCCGAAAACGATTCTGTACAAATGGCTGACAACGATTCTGTACAAATGGTTGAAAATGAGCCTGAACAAACGGTTGAAAACAAACCTGAACAAACGGCTGAAAACGAATCGGTACAAACGGCTGGAAACTTATCTGCACAAACGGCGGCAAACGAACCTGTACCAACATCAGAAAATGAAGGAACAACCAAAATCAACGAATCTACGGAGTATGTCATAAACGAATTCGTCGCAGCGGTTTACCAACAGAAATGGTACATTGGGAAAGTGATTAAAACCGATGAAGATGAGATAAAGATCGATTTTATGGAAGAAAGAAAACAACTGTTTCGTTGGCCCACACGGAAAGATAAACTTTGGGTAAAGGAAAATGATGTTTTATGCACTATTGCAGCACCAATTGCTACGGGGAAGTCAAACAGAATGTTTAAATTGGAGAACAACACTCGCGTGAATATTCAGAACCTTTATGAACAGTATTAGAACTAGCACAAGTGCTAATAATAACTTTAGCTTCCGGTTTACCTGTATAAATGAATACACCTACAAAATAATGGGTAAAAGTCAAACAAGTATATGCAATCAAACAAATTTCCGTTACGATAAAATATCCGTTACTTGTAAAATATATAACGTTTTAGGTATGTTTGGTGAATGAGATTTATTCATTTGTGTTTATTTTATTGCAATGGTGTATAAAGAGTGCTAACACCTATTTGTGTGCCTAAATTATAAATATGTTAATATCACAGAACTGAAAAGGGACAGTTTTGGAGGTCAAAATGCTCAGATAACACTTTTTTCACAAATAATATATGTCACACGAAAGATATATTATGTATAGACAATGTCACTTATCATGAATGTTTGCATTTTCACTCAGATTGTTCTGTATAAGCTCTTGTTAAATGTTTGCTTTACGCAATAAATTCTTCAATGTTAATTAAATTTCCGTTACTTTATAGTGTCGTTTAAATTTCTTGCCGTGCACTTATATAGGAAACAGAACGAATAAACGAATGTGATTAGTGGTTGACCTAAGTACTAAATTAGATTATTATGTAATTCACATTATAACGAAATCAACACAACTCGTAGTATACAATATACAAAACTTGTGTTTATAACATTTTGAAAAAAATGCGACAACACGATTTGTCTTCCTTCATTTCACCATTGAAATTTTCGTGAGATATATTAGAAACACTTCGCTGACGGTCCCTACGTACAGATAAGCATCTTCAGGATGAGGTACAATTGATTTAAAAATACTCTGTACATTATACAGTCGTTTCTGTATTGCACATTGGAATATGAGACAAAGTAACAGACATTTAAATTAGGCTCTGTTTAATGATATACATGGGTACAGACAAACCATAATATCTAAAAAAAAGTATTACATATATGCTGTACAACTTCGCATGCACGTGCGTGAAGGATATGGCTCCTCAATAAACATATCAATAACGCATTCTTAAATAGTCAAACAATTGTCAATTGTACACCCCTAGTGTTCCTATTTATTGAAAAACCATGTATATTAGTAACAGATCGCAATATAAATAAGTGTGAAACATATCGGGTAAGAATTTTTGCATATAATATAGGCATCTCAGTGATGATGAGCATCTATTCAAAATGGCTTACCAGATACCATGGATGATATTTATGATAGAAAAACTAGGTGTTTTTGTTTTTATCCGCGCATAAGACGCACCAAACAAATGATACACATTTTGGATGAAAAAAGTATGGTTTATAGGTGAGAAATTATGATTAGTCCTTCGAAGTAACAAATGGTAAAAAAACTAGATTCTTTGTTTGATAAATACACATGCCCCCGTTAATGCTGGATCACCCATTTCTTAGTCCAAATTAGGTCAAGGTCAAAGTGAGGTTGGGTGATATGGGTGGATTGAGGATAGTCATAAGCAACAACTGTGTAAGTATCCAAGTGTTGTAGCAAGCGGTGTTGGTGCTAGACAAAACAGTAAACTCTAGTTAACAAAAAAACAGCCCATTTGAATTATTCTAAGTGCAAATTAGGTCAAGGTCAAAGTGAGTTTGGGTGACATGGGTGGATTGGGAACGGTCATAAGTAAAAAGTGTGTAAATATCCAAGTGTTGTAGCAAGTGGTGTTGGTGGTAGATGAAATAGTGAAATCTAGTTAACCAAGAAATGGCACTTTTGAATTATTATAAGTCCAAATTAGTTCAAGGTCAAGGTCAAAGTAAAGTTTGGTGATATGGGTGGATTGGGGATGGTCATAAACAACAACTGTGTAAGTATCCAAGTGTTGTAGTAAGCAGTGTCGGTGCAAGATGAAACGGTAAAATCTAGTGAACCAAGAAATGGCCCTTTTGAATTATTATAAGTCCAAATTAGGTCAAGGTCAAAGTAAGGTTGGGTGATATGGGTCGATAGGGAATGGTCATAAGCAACAACTGTGTAAGTATCAAAGTGTTGTTACGAGTAAGCGGTGTTAGTGCTAGAAACAGTAAACAGTAAAATCTACTTAATCTTGTCATGGACGGAAGGACGAAGGGCATTCCTATAACCCCCCTCCCACTTTGCGGCGGGGGATTAATACACATTCTTGTTATTGTTATTTCAGGGACAGTTGTTTTGATACTTATTGGTTTAGTAGCATTTTGCATAATTTTATATGTTAAATGTTGAAAGAAATTGGTACGGAGTGGTTTTCGAAAAAAAAAAAAAAGTTTGGCAAGAGGTCAGGGACAGCGGAAGGTCCTGGCGAAGTTTTGATGGCGAGCGTGAATGCCTCAGCTCCAGTTAGGGAGAACTTCACCGATACGGTGAGGCCATCAAGAGATAAACAAAGCTTAAATTATGTTGCTTTGTATCTGAAAATGCCGGAAACAGAAACTTAGACCCATGATCTATTAGGGATATTGTCAAATGACCATACCTTGTATATTTTCATGTTTGCCTTAGGGAACTGACAGATTGTCAATGGGGACACATGTGGGGCCAATAAAACAGTGTATTTTTGGACATTGTGAATTATATTCTACTGTCTGTGTCATACATAATTGCTATTGCATTTTACATAACTTAACAAGTTAACATATACTGTATGCCAAAATGACAAAAACTATTTTTGTTTGGAAGTTAATGTTCGTACATAAATATACATGTACATGACACTTGCTATTTTTAGACTGACTGTCATTTCTACATACATGTTAGAAATTTATTTGATCAATTACTTGAAAACATGACACTGGCTTAATATATATTAAATACAATTATCTTTTCATATTTATTTACACCTAAGATGTAAGTAATTTATATATTTCAGTTTCAGTGATTTGAAATTTGAAACATGGACAAATTTATTAAAATAAGAAGTTTTGTTTCTTAAAACAACATGGTATACATTATTTGTCAAGAAAAATGCAAAAAAAGAAAACGTTCAAGTCATGCTTCTCTTATTTTTCAACACAATTTTGGGGAAAATTGCCTAAACCTTGACATTTAAAGAAAGAAAGTAAGAGATAAGATTATAATAAACAATCAAAAGTGCTATAAAGCTTAGGTTGCTCACCTGAGGGGCTAAGGAACTAAATTGTTCTGAGCAAGTTTCATGAAGATTCGGCTAAACAAGTGGCCTTTATAGTGTTCACAAGCTTTTCTTCAATTTGGCCTGATGACCCAGTTTTTGACCGCACGTGACCGAGTTTTAAACTCGTCTGAGATATCATAAGAACAAATGTTGTCAGCAAGTTTCATGTTGATTGGGCAAAAATGTGACTTCTAGAGTGTTCACAAGCTATTTCTTCAATTTGACCTAGTGACCTAATATCTGACCCCACATGACCCAGTTTTGAACTCGTCCCAGGTATCGTTGCGTTCTGAGCAAGTTTCATGAAGATTGGGCAATAAATGTGGCCTTTAGAGTGTTCACAAGGTAAATGTTGACGACGAACAACTAATGACGGACAAAAGGCGATCACAAAAGCTCATCATGAGAATGTTTTGCTCAGGTGAGCTAAAAATAAGAAATATAATACTATATTGGTAACAGATTGCAATATAAATAAGTGTGAAACATATCGGGTAAGAATTTTTGCATATAATATAGGCATCTTAGTGATGATGAGCATCTATTCAAAATGGCGGACCAGATACCATGGATGATATTTATGATAGAAAAACTAGGTGTTTTTGTTTTTATCCGCGCATACGACGCACCAAACAAATGATACACATTTTGGATGAAAAAAGTATGGTTTATAGGTGAGAAATTATTATTAGTCCTTCGAAGTAACAAATCGTCGGCCTAATATCAAAACCTTGTATAGAGCCAATTTTCGGAAAATCACTTTTTAACACCGCGGGAATTTAAAAATACTAGCGCTTTTTCTGTCAAATTCTCGTACATCTAAGCCAATGGGAAAATGACAAAACAGTCATGTGTAAATCTGTCGTATATGGATTGGTTGAAATTTCCTAATATCAAAAAATCGTATATCACCAATGTGCTGTGATTGTCTTGGATGAAAGGTTGTTAATTGAGTGTTTTTCAATAATTACGTGGATTTTGGAAAAGAATGAGAGGTAAGAATATTCTTTTGTCTTTTTACATGTAAAGCATATTTGAAATATTGCTTTTTGTAGATTATAATATGATTGTATTGTTTGTTGATTTATAATCGAAATGAAAATACAATAGCGTAGCATTTTGTCAATGCATTTTAAAACTATAATGAAACATATATCTTAAGTATTATAGTGGTAGAAATGTTTGTAGAGATGCTTTGTATTAAAACAATCAATTTTGAAGAATATTAAGTAATCAAATCAGTTACTGATGTGGTAAATTTACATTTTGAACGAGATACGAGGTTTTGACATTAGGAATGTGTGGTTTAATAGCAAGATGCATGGAAAGTATACGATATTTTGATTGAGGCACGCAATAGACAGACGTTGAATCCAAAATTTTTGTGAACAATTTTCATGTTAACTTCAGCTGTAATAATGAAACACTTGCTTGTGTATTTTCAGGATTTAAAGGTCCGTGTACATACCATCTCTTCGTTTTTCGTTTTGCATTCGACAAAACGAAACACGAAAATCAACACATATTAGTTCATATTCCGATTTTCTAATAACCGAAACAAAAACAAAATACGGAAAACCAAATTGACTTCTTTATAGCGTTTTTCGTTGTACTAATTATAAAACAAAACACGAAACTTATTTCCCTATTCATATTTCGTTTCAATCTTAATATTACGAAAATCAATGTTTGAAAATGGAAACGAAGTGTGTGCTCCCGTTTACCGTTCTTGCTTTGATGAAACGGTAAACGAAAAACGAGTGGCGCTGCGGTCTTGGGTAGATAACTTATGAGTGGCTTTTTGCGCGCATTTCTCTCCCTTATATAAGAATAAAATTATGCCACTGATAATCCGTGAGCATGGCATCGTACGTGCTTTTTTCTGGAAGTAAAAGACACGCCGTAAGGGAGGAAGACGTGGATATTTTCAAAGTTGGAAGGATTTTCCAGGTAAATTGAAATGATCATAATCTTAATATCTAAACGTTTACCAACGTACCGGTATTTCATGGAGATCCAGCCGAGTAGATCTGGAGTCTCTAATTAGCCTCTTAGGATACTTCTTGTTCTTTTCCCCTATGCTATGTAAATGCAGTACTTAATTTACAAGAAACTCGTTTTAGTTCTATTATCAGGGGGAGGTGCTTTCATTTGAAGAGCTGTAATACCCCCTCCCCTGAGTCCCGTATTCCTATTATTATTACCACTAAGTCCCGCGTCCCTCCTTATTTTAAAGGTGAAACATTATTTTAAAGTCGAATCCCGCGTCACTTTTAATAAAAAGAAATCGACAACAAGCCTTAAATACAATGAACAACAATAGCTAGAACTCATTTACTACATAAGGCAACACATGCATAAAACATGGCATCACGTTTTTCTGGCGCGTAGCATATTAGAGTACTAGTTCCAATTAACTGGCCCGGAAATAAAAGCCACATAAGATACAAACCCTCTAACTATATACAATTCATTATATCAACTGCCACGAATAGCATTTACAATTATTTCATTTTTATGCAGAAATGGTGCCTTCCACTCAAATCTTCAAAAATCTGGGAAGGGTGGTAAAAAAATTTATCTACGAGAACTTTTCCCTATGCATGCAAGATTCTTAAGAAAACCTATGTCAAGTTCAAACATTCACATTTTTATCTTTAAGATGATTATAATATACAAACTTTCTATTGTTTAATTCGCATTTCCCAACACATGATTTTAAGAAGGATTCTCTTTCTTTTTTATTGAAATATAGACTAAATTTATCTTAGTTTCTCAGACATTTATTGATTTTCATTAAATAGTTCATAAGATCATATATTTCCGTTTCAATGTACAGCATTCGATATGATCGTGTCCGTCTTTGACTGTCTGACTATAAAGACGTAAATCTCGATCGCTACATGTACGGTGATTCGAGCTTAGCTGCAAGCAGTCGGATGCCTAAATAGTGTTGTGCCATTATAATTTACTATCAAGAGACATTAAAGTTGTGTCAATTTTTATATCATAAACACACGAAAAATGAAATGCAATTTTACTAATTACGTTGATAAATGTTTTATAGAAAATCCAATGTCGTTGACCCATGCGGAAACATTATCATAGACAATTAACATCTCGCCACCCGTCAATCAAATTCTTATCTAAATATCGATCGACCAATCAGCGATCGATAATTCGGGGAGTCGGTTGCCAACGATTTGTCCGCCATTTTCCTCGACAAGCTGAATGTCGAGGTTCACACTATTGTTCTACATATTTTGTTATTTTCCTTGAAATTAACGTAAATAAAATATGGTTAAACGGTGTCAATGGGGTTTATGCAACTCGGACAGTCGGTATCCAGAGAGATTAGCTGGAGGAGTTGAATCTATATCATTTCCTAAGCCAAAACGTGATCTCGACAAGTGTAAGAGATGGATAAAGGCCTGCGGTCGTCCCCACGATCAACTTAATGTCAACACTGTCCAAGACAATTACCACATGTTCGTCTGTACAAAGGTATATTTGTCATTTAACCCTTTGATTTACTATACGGTTTAGTATTTTGCTTTTAGATAGACGCTTGATTAGTTATTTTTAGCAATCGAATTACAGTTATAAAAAACCTATGAGGTCATGTATGACCAATAGAAATCGGTTTTGTATTAATTTATGCTGCACGTGTTGTGAACATTTCCAAATATGGAGGGATGTAAACATGGCCATTTTTATGACACAGATCAGATTAAAGGTTTTCTAGCTTTGTCCGATGATTGCAGTGTTATGTTGACGTAAGTGTAATAAAAACGTGGCAACATTACTCAGTAGCTCTAGAACAATACAACAGATATTCATCCATTTTATATTTCGTAGTTATTTGATGTCCAGTGTGGTAAAATTTGGTTGTTTTATTAATTTAATGCCCAGATCCCAGTATTTTCCAATAAGGCAAACCAACAGATCAGTTCCCTGACCCATTGCCTGTAGAAGCCTTGGGCCACACAGTCACGCCAGCCACACGGCTATTAAAGAGACTGCCAGTAGATGACCATGTACCACGGAAGAGAAGAAGAAATCTCGAACAAGAAATTAATACAAGGTATAAATTTTAATAAACACATCAGTGGTTCAAATAATTGTATTATCTTTACATGTAAACATAACAACAATGTAATATCAGAACTTGTAAGCCCGTAATGCAGCATATATTGCGAATAACCAACACAGAGCATGTTAATACACTATATCAACGACAAAAATGGCATATCTTAAACACATAATATTATATAGGTACATTTTATTTACAGTGAGAACAATGAAAACGCAGACCCCAAACCACATTCCCATCATGCGGAGACACAAACCGATGAAAAAAAGGTAACTATATAACACGATACTTTGTGTACACGTGGCACATCTTTGAAAGAATATTTTCCATGGCATCTTTGTCAGGCAATATTCTTGTTATGAACAAGTCCTGTCTCGTGTAAGTAACAAAGTCACAAAACTCTGCCCCCGTAACAAGCAATTGTCCTTGAACTTGGAACAAGTAAGGGTGTGTCTTACTCAAAGAAATGTTCTCTCCATCTGTGATTAAGAAGAAATCTTTTTTTGCATTATTTTGATCTACCGCATCTGCAATAGTCATATTGCGAACAGAAAATGGACACTTTATTTCAAAAATTCCTGTCTGACCACCATCACATACTTTGCCGTCTGGCGTGGCTCCGATGCACGAAAACGTCGGATTTACAACCAATCCGCAGTCGTGCACATGGTTTTTTGTCTTTTTTCTATACATGTTCCGTGCAATTCTTTCATTCGCTATGCCATAGCTGGTAGACGCTGAGGTGAACACTTTTGATTTGGTGATGCTATCTATAAACTTCTCGCTGATTGCTGACTTTCTGAGCATGATCTGCCCGAAGTTTGAGGCCGTGATTCTTTTTTGTCTTTCTGCAGACCAAACAGCACAAGAACGCTGGTCACGAGTGTTGAGTTCAATCGCTAGAGCCTCGTCTTGCATCAGCTTACATGTTTCATGTTGTCAAGATGCTCCGTTGCAATGTCCAAATTCACATCAGGTTGTGCAGGCAGTTCAAGGGTTCCACATTCTTCTGTATGGCTCAACACATTGTCTACTTGCTGGATAAGTGGTATCTGGAAAAAAAAATATTGAAATAATTTGTCTTTTATAACTTTATTTTTCTGTTTTCAGATGTTTCTCCTCTGGAGATGTTGGCCCTATCAGCAGAAAACCAGGCTTTGAAACAACAACTGCAAGCTGTTCAAGCAACTTTGCACCGAAAAATGGCTGACCAAGTGCTGAGAAATGAAGAGCTAACAAGAGTGAATAGTTCACTAAGGAAACAAATGAAAAAAACAACAAAAGAATCTGTAAACAGACAACTTTTTTCAGTTGAGTATCTTAGAACAATGAAGGGAAAAAACTTCCAGTACTACACTGGCTTTGTTTATTTGAAATTTTTGACCATCTTTCAGTTCCTGGTACCCACTTCGAATGAATGTCCATTTGATTTTCCAAGAACAATTTCAAGTATTAAAAAAATGAAATTGGAAGACCAGCTGCTGTTGACACTGATCAAACTTAGACTAAACCTGCAGTTCCAACACATTGCGAATCTCTTCAATATCAGCCCTACCGACGCAGGTGCTCTATTTAGAAACTGGATAAACTACGTTTTACAGATTTGGTTCAGTACCCATTTGGCCGGACAGGGATATAATTGTGGATAAAATGCCGAAGAAATACAAAGAGGACTTTCCGAACACTTTACTTATACTGGACGGAACAGAGATAAAACTTGAAAGGCCCTCATCATTACATTCCCAAAGCCAGTGCTACTCGGACTACAAATCTGCTACAACATTGAAGGCTTTGGTTGGAGTTGACCCCAGAGGCTCTTTTACATTTATTTCCATGTTATTTTCCGGTGCCATTTCAGATAAAGAAATTACTAATCAATGTGGACTCCTGGATATGCTTCAACAACTTATTGACTGTGGGAAAATAAAGAAAGGGGATGGAATCATGGTGGATAAGGGTTTTTTAAATAAAGAGGAGGTTGAAAAATTAGGACTTAAATTGTACATGCCACCTTTTGCTCCAGGATCAGGTCAAATGTCTGACAGCGATGTCAAACTAACCAGGAAAATAGCCAGGCACCGTGTACATGTAGAGCGTGCCATTTCTAGGGTTAAAAAGTTTAAAATTGTTGACCATAAAATTGAAATAAGTTTGTTCCCATCTATAAACCAAATATGGTTCTGTTGCTGCTTTTTGACAGGCTTCTGATTTTTCTGAAAAACGAACAAAATTAGAATTAGATTTATATGTTAGTCTTTTTGTTTTTATCGTGCACTTGGCCACAATAAACTGGACTGTGCAATGTTTATTATGATGTTTATTATTATGTTGCATATTGTGAATAAAGTCATACTAGAGTTTATTATTTTTTTATGTTAAAAACAACACGGTAACAACCTGTAGTCATTGAAGATGGCTGTCATAGGTCTCTTTCCTGTCCACATTTGTTGACCGGGATAGTACCATAGTAGAGACTGGTTCAGCCTGGATCTTAGATCCCCTTGGCTTGTCCCACTGCTGTGGACAGGAGGTACTAGATGGCTGACTTGGTACTTCCGTAAGACCATCCAAAATCCAGTCGGTTAGCTTCAACACCACGGCCAACACATGAGCGCATTCTCCAGCAATCCTGCACAAAGATATAAAATAATGTACATTATTCTTCATTAATTAATAATAATTCTGATATGTTATCAAACTGCTGCCTTTTAATATTAGAAAATATGCTGGTGTTAAACTTGGAAATGTAAACAATGTTATCATTAAGTTCAGGTGTTTCCTTTTATTGAGAGTAATACAACATGATGTCAACCACGTACAAATCTGTATTACAGTAGCCCTATCATCATAACATGTGAGAATCGTCGTTATCGTCATTTTTTTACAACGAAATTACAAACATATCCTGTCAGTAATAACGTAACGATAAGTAATATGTGTGTCACAAATAGGAAAGCACTTACCCTGCCTTACAACTGCAATGTGCGATCGTAATTGCCGTTTTTGACATCGACAAATTGAGTATGTGGATCTTCTCCCTTTCTTTGACTGCGGAAGATACGAGACTTTACGTCGATTTCGTCATCATTTCCCCTAAAAATTCGCACAGAGTCAATCTATGACTCATTAGCAAATTTTCTTCCTTGAATACGGTGACGTAGCAAACATTTATAAGGCAAAAAATGTTCTCCAAAATCATCCGGAACATCGCGTAATATAAGCATAGCCACCATTTTGTTTTCTGCTTGTCGAGGTTTCCAGACCGCATGGTCACGTGATCAAGTGGGCGGAGCGGTCGGATTCCAGGCGAGATGTTAATTCATACATGTTAACACATTGTCATAATGCTTTATTTCAGATACAGCCAGAAACTATTTTTCTGACTGACGACCGGAACACAGCTGTACTTATTTTGGGGTCGCACTATGAGGTCAACGGAACCTCTGTTTCGCATGTTGTTGCCGGGCCGTCGACGTATCAGCCTCCAGCTACGACAGCCCAGCATACTCCAAGCAACGGCAGTTTTGCGTTTGCTACGCGGGCTGTTCCTAGTGCGCAGCCTCACCAGCCGCAACAGATTCAGCAGCAACCTCAGTTTCGGAGACCTCCGAACAGATCTTTCCAAAGGTTGAAAAATTACAAAACTGCTATCTTACTTAAAATATCAAAGTATCATAACATGTTAAAGTAAACATATACGGATAAAAAGTTGTTCATATTGACGAATAACATTCACGCGTCATTTTACACCGTTAAAGTAACAAATAAAATTACGTTCTATCATAACTTATTGTAGGAGTGTGAGTTTGGTGGAAGCACAGGGATCGACGCTGCATCCTGTGCAGACCGTGTATTTGCGGCTGACGGACGCAGAGGCAAACGTCACCTCAGTCACAGAGAAGATCCAGGAGCACCTGGATTCAGAGGAACCCATAGTCGTCTGTGACAGCAAAGGGATAGAACTCATAGATAGTGCAGGAACAAGCGGTAAAAGATGTTCTTTATTTTTAGCATGTTTGAGCACATAGTGCTCATGGTGAGCTAAAGTGACCAGCCTTTGTCCAATCGTCGTCCGTCGTGCGTTGCCCGTCATGCGGAAACACTTTAAACATCATCTCTTACAATTGCTAACTTGTTTTTGAACAAACTACACAGGAATGATCCTTAAGAAATCCCTGCCAAAGTTACACAAATTGTTATGGTTGGTTGCAAAAGAAGTTCACGGGGACTGGGGTTGAAAATTTCTTAAACCGTACGACACAATGCTTTCATACGTGGTATGTAGCGTCATGTGGATGTCCTATACCTATTATTCAAATAATGCCCCTTGTGGTCAAAATAGGCACTGCCCTGGGCTCAATGTCCAGTTTTCCATATCTCGAAAACTCATTCTTGGTCCTCGGACCTTTGGTGAGCGATCCACGGTCCCCAGGACCCTTTTGTTTACTGTACTTGTCAAATGATATGCTGCCTTCAGAAAAAAATGTGTTTGTTGATGCTTGAGTAAAAGTGCGCGTTTAAGTCTTTAATGCTATCCAGAGATGGGACAATTAATTACCTGAAGTAATTTATTGCGAATTAACTAGTATGTTCAAACAATTAGTTATGGTAATTAATAAGTCTGTCTAAATTTTAAACTGAAGGTAAATGTAATTCATTGTTGCAATAAAAGTGGGCAATTGGCAGTTGCTTTTAATTGTTTTTAATTTCTTAAAAGTGTACAATGAGATTAGAGATGAATGTTGTTAAAACAAATGATTAAGTATCAATGCCCCTATTGTTATCATTTCACAGTTATTTCACACTGTACTTGGTGTAGTGAGGTCATAAATGGCTTATAACAAAAGTGGTGGTCCTTGGCAAACAGTTGAATAATAATTATAGTTTCAAGTTTATCAAATATAACTTAATAAATGAAAAACGGGTCAATGGGAGTTAATGAAACAAATGAATAGCGTTGCTATCAAACATTTTAACTTTTGCTGTCGTATTATTAAACCGTTCTCTTAGCCTTAACCTTCGATAAAAATCTTTTTTTTATAAAAATCTGAAAGTTATTTGAGGTATGAAATATGCTGATGAGCACTAAGTTGAAATGTCCGTTTAAAATTAGATCTACCAACATATTCAACATTTTTATATTGATACATGCGTTACAGGGCCGGAGTTCTGGAAATCGCAGACAAGAAAAATATACTGTATGCCAGAGACGGCCCACCGGGAGTTTTTAGCTGGACGAAGGAATAAGCGGAGGTATGAATGTAGATATCAGTTATGATCATAAGTGTCATTTTGATGACGTTCGCAAGTAAAAAGTGAAAAACAAACTTCTTGAAACCATCTATAGTTGATTCAGAATATTGCACCATAATTTGTGAACAATGAGCCGCATTATAGTATCTGATTGACGGAAACTTTTAGAGTAAAACAAAGATTTTAGCCTCAGATTAATTTTATAAACGTGACGCACGATATTCGTAGGTTTTTTTTTTTAATAAAAATGTCATACTATAGCGAATACTATACCGAATGAGCTAGTTTGTGTACCATATTGTAGGTAAATGATCATTTGCTTTCGCTACATTATTCAATTTTATCAAAACAATAATTTACCATGATATTTTTTTGAAATATATATATGCAAATTTAATGTAACAGATGAAGGCTTCCGGTTCTGAATATAATGCTTTTTATTCTTGAATAAGAGTTCATATGGACTTCTTCTATCGCGAAAAACTGCAGACGACATTTGCGTCAGGCGAAATCTATTAAAATGATGTAATTTTCGTAAATGACAGGAAATATATGCGATAAACAAAATAACGGAAAATGTCCGCTCTGCGAAATTTTTACCTGCATTGGTTTCACAACTGGGTAGACAACGCTGATATTGAATCTTTTTACGGGCAAATATGTTATTCTCATTTATTGTTACAGAGTTTTCAATTAAAAATTGGTTAAAATGAGAGATTTATCGCATTCTTTCGGTGGCTGAAAAAAATGTCCCACTTGTGAAAAACGGGTCAAAATTTAAGGTATGAAAATAAAACACTAATATATATGTAGCCGTCTTGACGATTTTTACTTGAAATTTATATTGCAACAATTCTCATAAACGGTTGATTTATAAAAATTATATTTCGTTCGAAAAAAACAAATTGTGACGTTTTTAGGAGAAAAATACTCAGCGGCGGCTGCAAAATGTCCCCAATATTTTACTTTTAACGTCGCGTTACATAATGTAATGTTACCGTTGTAATAGTACTGCCAATATTGAAACTGATGGATTCCATCTCGCAAGATTTAGTTTAAAAAAACTGGCGGGAACTAAAGTGAAAGAAAATATTATTGAGAAATAAATGCATTGATGAATTGTAAAAGAAATGTCGCAAAACGAATCCTTTCGACCAAAAAGAAGCTATCACAAAACGTGCCCAACTTTATTAAAAGAAAGAACAGGGCAATTGAAGAATAAGTTGAAAATGACAAAATATTATGGAATGGTAAAGTGCAAGGTGTGCAATAAATCATTTCCAATCAGTTGGATGAAGAACCAATTAATGTTACATTTAACAACTGCACGCAGATATGTCGAGTGATTTTAGCTCTAAAACAAGCGTTATACCCCGAACACCTTATATGATACCGTTTTGCGCTTGAACAAAAGAAAATAAACTTATATACTATTTATAAATGTGCCTATTTAATAACTACTTAAACAATACATTTAATGTTCCGGAAAGAGCGCTCTATTTTAAGTAAATACAAACGAAATATTTACCTTCAAATGATATTATAACGCCGCTTTAAAATTTGGACTTTTTTATGCCGACGTTACGTTACATAAAGCAGACGAATATCATGCGTCACGTCTATAGCAACTACTTGTACGCGTTGAAATGACATCTAAAATACCATTATAGAATAGCAAACCAGCTTATACATCGGTAGCTATACGTGTATGACTTGCTGAGTTAAGGATATACTTGGGTTTCAGAATTTATTTCATAGATTAGTTCCTGAATCATTGTCTAAGTATATTTTCTTTGAACAGAAGACGCGAAGGGCGTGAAGGGACACGAGAGGAGGAGGATGGTGACGGGGCCCGGGATGTCCTGGACCAGGTGATGGACCAGGCCGTCCAGAGGCAGCTGAGCCAGCTGACTTCAGGGAAGGTGGTGGTGGCCGTGAGCCGGGATGAGGAACGCGCCATCAAGGACGCGTTCGCTTGCGTGATCTGTAAACATTTATTAGTCGAAAATTATATTATTTTATTTATTTTATACACATCCAATTCATTTTATCAGTCATTCGAAAAGTAGAAAAATTCTATACAACAAAACAAAAACGTTATTCAAAGAAATTAATTAATTTGTAACAACGTCAGCGTTATAAGGTGTTTGAAATAATGGACAATAATCAGCGTTGATGTTTCCGTTATTTGAATTTAATGGTCTTGTAAAGAATTTCAAATAATTTCATAATTGTTATAAGCACATTTTCTCTATCCTATAAAGTAAGCACCAAACATAATCATGCTGATACAATTTAAAATGAACATAGTGCGTCAACCCATAGCTTAAGACATTAAAACCTTTGCCCTGAACTTTATAACAACCTGAAGTGTTTATAATTGTTAAATTCAGGACCAATGTCGCACCCTATATTTGCAACTTGTTGCAAATCACTGGTTGGATGCAAGACCTGCGTGGACACCTGGTACGAGAGCCCACCGCCAGCCAGGTGCCCGAAGTGTCGGAACCAGGACGGCACACGACATGCCGTGACAGGGCTTCATGAGGCAGTGCATGCCCTCAGGGGAATTATTGACGATGCCAATTGAATTTATATGTTTAGCAATAGTGTGGAACTTTTTTCATTTGTTAAACAGATATGAATACAATGTAGTAAGTAATTGGATTGTTTTTATTACTTGAAGAGAACAGCTACGCTGAACAAAGATATTTTATTGTGCAATGATAATTGAAAATGCATTTTATATATTAAATCAAATCCAATGATTTGAAACAAAAGCAGACATGTACATGTGTATCATAATATCACGTTACTGTAGACCTACTCATTCTTCGATTAGACTAGCTAACAAGAGCTGTCCCAAGACTCGACTATTCTTCCGCTTTGATAGTGTAATGTACATTTTCTGTCAGTGACCTGATATAATGACCTGGAAGACATATTTGATGGTGAATATCTATAATATTTACATAGTTAGTCATATGCAAAATTAAACCTGAAAATTTACATTACTACAAGAAATATGTCCATGCAACAAAACTAGATTTTCATCGTTTTACCAATTAATTTATTTTAATTTAAATAACTACGCAATCCAAATCAAGGTCTGCATATAAGCTACCTACACACAAATTTCAACGCAAAACCTCCATCAGAACTCTTATTAATTAGCGGAAACTGTTTTCATAATTTTAGTAACAATGACCTTCACCTTGACCTTACTGGCCCCAAATGCAATCCCAAGCTAAGTCTGAATGTATGCTAGCTACACGCCAAATTTGCAGCACAATACCTCAAAGCAAAGTTAAGATATTTAGTGGAAACATTTTTTCTATATTTGGTAACAGTGACCTTGACCCGACAGGCCCCAAATGCGATTCCCAGCTAGGTCTGCATGTACGCTACTGTGACATTAAATTAGAGCAAAATACCTCCATCGAAACTAAAGTTATTGAAAGGAATTTGTTTTTATATTTTTAGTAACAGTGACCTATACCCGACTTGTCCCAAATGCAATCCCACGCTAGATCAGCATGCAAGCTACCTACACACACAATTTCATCAAAATGTCTCCATCCTAACTGAAGTAATTAAAAAGAAACCTTTTATCTATTTTTAGTAACAGTGACCTTGACCCAACTGGCCCCAAATGCTGGGTCTCCATGCAGGCTTGCCATATCCAAAGTTTTATCAAGGTTGGTCAATGCCAACTAAAGTTATTGATTAGCAAACACTTAAATTTTAACCTAAATTTTATAAGTACAAAAGGGGCATTATTCTGATAAATTGCAGGTCAGAGTTGTGGCCCTTGGTCAGTGACCATATATAATGACCACTACGACATACATTGGTATTTACTAGTAATTGAATATCTATAGTAGATATAGAGATATTGAGTTGTTTCACGCAAACGTTAACCTGAATTTTCTAAGTACGTAAAGGGGCATAATTCTGCTAAATTGCAGGTCAGCGTTATAAGCGTTGATCAGTGACCTCGCATTATGATCCCGAAGACATGTGTGCAGTTTCAATTGAATATCTGTAGTAGTTTCAGAGATATGTACTTGTTGCATGCAAACCTAATCCTGAATTTCATTTTGCATGCAAACTTTAACCTGATTGTACAAGTACAAAAGGGGACATAATCCTGCTGAAAGGCTGGTAACAGTTATAGGTCTTTGCCAGTTACTGATTATAAAGACCCTGAACACATATGTAAAGTTTTATTTCAATATCTCTAGTAGATATAGAGATATGGAGTAGTTGCACGCAAACGTTAACCATATTTTTTTAGTACCAAAAGGGGCATAATTCTGCTAAATTGCAGGTCAGAGTTATGGAACTTGGTCAGTGAACTCACACAATAACCCCGAACACATGTGTGAAGTTTCAATTGAATACCTTTAGTACAAAAAAGCCAGTTATATGGAGATGTTGCACGTTTACCTTTACCAGAGCATTACGCAGACGGCGACGCCAACGCCGACAAATGGGTGAGTAGTATAGCTCGGACTGTTCGGTGAATAGTCCAGCTAAAAATGAGCACATACAAGTGATAAATTAGGAAGAATAGCGTCTCGTTAGTTCAATAATTTTATGGACAGCATTTTGCAATGGGGCGTGATCAAGATTCACTGCGCTATTCAACAACAAATGCAAGTCTGGAACTTCGTTGTTAAAAGTGTCCTGGCATAGCTTTCTTGCCTCCTCGGAAGTGAACGGGTCTGTTCCAAAGAAACTCTGTGGTGTCAACGTAGACCCCAAATCCTGTGTGTACATTGCCGCCGATGTCTCTGCCGGGGGGAATGCGTCCTCGTCTACACGTGCTCTCGTGTATTCTACTACCACATTATTTGGTATTCCGTGGCCTAAAATTGTAATAGAAAATTTATATTTCAATAAAAAGTAAGAGTCACCTTCTTAAAAAACATGTGTTTGAACATGTATATTAAGCCAGAACTTTAATTCTATGCTGAGTAATACTATTCTGTAAGACAACAGAAAACTATGGCAATAAACATGCATGTAAAATGTTCACACAGGATCTATACTTTGCGGCTTGGTCACAAAATGCTTCAGTAATATTGAGTTTAATAAGCCTTATTAACGTTGTTTACATATGTTAGGGACATAATAACACGGTATGTAACATCATGAACGTATATACACACTTTACAGAATTTTTGAAGTTAGATCTGTATATCTTATTGTAATCATTCCTTTTTAATCACTTAAATCGTACAGACACTCATAATTGAGACCGATATGAAATATAAAGACATACGATTAAAAAAAGTAATATTGTTGCCACATCTAACCTGGAATACGGTGACAGTTCCAGGAATGCACAAAACGCGCCAAGCCGTATTCTGCAATCAGTGACGTCAGGTTTGATACGCAATACTTCACCAGTTGATCATCAATGTCCAGCTGGTCCTGGTTTACCATGTCAACCAACACTGCCTTGATTGGGTAATTAACCCTCTGGTTGACCTCTGGCCACATTCGCTCTATTTTGTGATTCTGCAATAGTGAAGACGGCTAGGAATCGCAACATTAACCAGTATGGGAAATAAAGTGACCAATTTTTATTGGAAATTATCATGCAGTTAACGATACTAAGATGATAACTTGATACAAAAAATGCGGAATTTTATATAGCCATTACAATAATAATTTAATTGGAAAGGAAACTTACTCGTTTTGACTGGGATTGTATGTACGGCATTCTTGCTGTATTGCTCCGCAGTACCGCATTTCGTTCCTGCATGTACAGGCAGAGGTAGAACTCCGTCACGTGGTCAACCCTAACCTGATCCCACATGCCGTACTTCAGAACAGCCGGGCTGTAAGAAATTGCAAAATACTCGCTTAATTATATTTTATAAATCCATAGGAATAATTGATTTGACAACCATATTCATTGCATGTAATTACATATCTCACATATATGAAGAGTAAGTTTTCTGACGAAACATGTACGGTTAAAATTATAACTTAAGTAATAATACATTAAAATTATATTGTTTCTGCATAATAACAGTGAACATCGGTCAAACTTACCGATATACGCTATCATAAATAAGGAGGTTGTTTTTCACAGGCATTAATTTAAAACCAACGATTTTGCTGCTGAACCCGTCAATCGCAAGTACGTGCGTTACACCAAACATCGCTAGCTTTTCATTTTGGTCCATGTGTAGCTTATGTCCGAAGTACTCTGCGTAGTAGGGAATTGGGTTCAGGTTCCTAGCTCCCTATTAAAAAAAAAACACACCGACTAAATGCTTCAGAATAACGATTCTCTTACAGGATCTAAATTTAAGTTTCATTATTCCCTCAAAGTAAATCAAAAGTAACCTTTTTTTATGTGAAATACACTTTATTTGCCAATATGCATAATACATTTCCATTGCAAGCATCAAAGCAGTAAACATTCAATACAGTACAAGCATATCATGTGACAATAATGCATGCCAAAGCTATAACAATTATGACCATACAAAAGAAAATATTTAGGAAGGTTGATCAAATTCCCACGTACTTTTCTAAATGTTGGGTAAAACGTGTTTCTTGAATAACTGCAAAGGCTAGTTTACAACTATTTCGTAGACCATGAATTGTTGGGGTTACCATTTTACGTTAACAAAGAAAAATTAAACGTTTTATTTGAAGACAAACATGTTATACTTTTCAGATGATTTACAACTTGATCCCAATAAAAAGGTTTCACAGTCATAACTAAAATCACTATCATCACAATGATGATCATAAAAATACAAAAGGTTAGGAAGGTAAATCAATATCACAAAAAGACTCCACCAATACCCACGAACTTTTATAAATGTTGGGTAAATCTGTTTTCTGCATAACTGCAAAGGCTAGTTTACAACTATTTCGTAGACCATGAATGGTTGGGGTTACCATTTTACCTTTACAAAGAAAAATAAAACGTTTTATTTTTAGACAAAAAATATTATACTTTTCAGATGATTAACCAATTGATCACAATAAAAAGGTTTTACATTCAAAACTAAAATTACTATCAATGTTTTTCATAACAGACGTTATGTCATTTAATAACAATTGTATGACATTACAACTCCAAAATAAATGAATAAGTGTTTCTGTTTCTGTCTTACAAAAAGTGCATTTGTCTGAGTCACATATCTTCATTTTATTTTACAAATTATTTGTAGCTAGGATATTGTGAGTCAGTCTTACTTGGAAACATTGACTGTATGAATCTTTTGTGGTTTTAAAAACCCATGCATGTAAACTTTCCCACTCTGAATTATCAATACTAAAAAGGGTATTCCATTTTGCTTGGCATGTAGGTGTTTCATTGTTGTGTATTAAAAAATTATATATACAAGTGTTATTTTTAATGTGACATAATATAGCCTTAATATATCCAGGAATGATAGGAAAACAACAGTCAATATTAATAGATGTGATGTTCTTGAGTTTTAGCGAACATATGTATTTTTTAATCGATTGTATCATTCCTTCGAATTTTATAAAATTTACACTAACACCAAGTTTTTGTTCGAATTCCGTTCTATTTATTAATGTTCCATTGTAATTCATGATGTCTTTAACAAATCTTATTCCTTTGTTATACCAACTTTGAACATAAAACGGTCGCTGTCCGATTAAAAACTTATGATTAAAGAATAGTGGAAGGTCCTGGAATTTGATGATATTGTCTATTGGTAAAAGCTCAATAAAATCTGCAAATGATTGATTGTAAATCATAAGTAACATGTTGGAAATGCTTCTTATATAATAAAATAAATGTAAGGCCGGTATAAATACAACATAACAATTGCCAATTAAAGTGACTTACACTTTGTCTCGCTTGGTGGTATGGAGCATGCGAGTTACGAAGAGCCTGTCCCACCCTCACTTCTGACACGTGCATTCCCTGTGATGCCAAGTATCCGGTCATCATTTTTCGACCAAAAGATGGTCCCACCTAAAACAAAAATAAAATTCATACATCATTGTTTAATCATAAAAATGCACAGAGACCTGACCGGATTCGGCTATGCGGTGACGCGCAACGCATATACGGGGCCCCGTCAATGCGGCGAAAATGCTCCCTTGCGCCGCATAGACGAAACCAAAATTTAGCTAGTCTGTGTTACTATACCATTATAGCTATTAAAAGTTACGGGGCAGAAGTGTTTCCGATTCGGACCATCATTCGTGCTAATTCGTCCGTCCGCCCATTTGTATGTCTTTCGACACAATATTCAATGTATTCCCGTGTAATATTGGCAGTCGACAAAGAAACAATCGAATTCGACTACCTTTGATCTCTATCTCTTCATGGACCAGTTATCTACCCTTTCAAGAGAAAAATAGTTGTTTTGTAATATTTCTTTTCTGAAATCATTCCTGATATAATATGCCTAATGTTTACAGATGATATAGCATATTCTGCTTAAACTGCTGTCAAGCTTCATTGTCTTTCGTACAGGTGGTCCCCTTCGTAGGAATAAGTCGTTGTATAATTCTGTGGGTCAGTTGTTCACTTCCAAACTATCTTGGAATTAGGTCCACTCAAAGTAAGCATCTCAGACGCAAAGATCCCTGTTAGCGATAAGATCATTCAGAAACCATTCAGGATCTTTCCGATTCATGAACCGTTTAAAATATTCGATTTTACGGCCAAGCCAATTGTCATAGATTCCAAAAAGAATGTATGCATTATATTCAAACAAGCAAAATAACACTCCTGACTAAGAAAAATGTTTAAAATGTATGTTCGTTTAGTGATTAACATCAATCGAAATCGTAAAAATTATAAAGCGTTTGTAACGCTTTTCATCGATAATTTTGCAAAAACGTGTATTACCGACATAGGGTTTTAACTACGATATAGAAATAAAAGCCTGCGTGCTGTAGTGGTAGCGAGTTAGCTTTTGCTTCTAGAGGTCCCGGGTTCGATACCCAGGACAGGCAAATTTTTTTTTTGAATTCTTTATCTTGTTATTATAATTATTTAAAACTATTCCAAATATTACAGTTTTGTTAGTAAATTAATTTAATGATATTTTTCAAAAATACGAAAATCTGTGAACAAGTCCCTTAACACATGTATGGTTCTTGGACAACGTGGAAGGTCGCCACTTTGTGTAACTTACTTCAAAAATTACATTAAATATAACTTCGCCTAAGCCAACACGACAAACAACTCCACCACCGTCGCTCTTGTCATCATCATCATCATCATCATCATCAGCAGCAGCAGCATGATCATCTTCAGCATCATCATGAAAAACAACATCATCACCATCATCAAATCATCAATTAATCATCATCACCATCATCATCATCATCACCATAATCATATCAACATCATTGGAGTTATTATATATGATGTTGATATGATAATTATATATATTCCCTGTTTTTACATTATTCAGACCTGTCTACGTGGCGAAAATGCACCCTTGCGCCGCACTGACAGGTCGACCAGTGTATGACTTGCGCGTCGACGCATACACGAAACCGGACACGCCTATGCGGCGTCACAATTCATACACCAGGCGAATTCTTATCACTGTTTTTTTTACCTGAACAATCATAATTTCTTGTTAAAAGCTATTTAGGAATTTGATGAATTTGTAAAATACATGATTCACAAATAAAGCAGCACATTAAAATACAGTTCATAAAAATGCTATAGGCTTACATTAAAGTTGCATATGTTTCATTTTTACCGAACCACCCTTAAAAATAGCACCGACCCAAACACCTCACAAAAGGAAAGAAAAACATGATGAAATCTCTGTATTAATCCTATATTTTTCTTCTTTGTTTCTACATATCCACTCCTCTAAATTTGGGTTGGTAAAGGGGAAAGAGAGTTATTTAATTAAGACCTTATTTAGTGTTTATAAAACCACAACTTTGAAAACAAGTGTTCCAAATTTGGAAATAACTGATGAAGTCGAATAAGCTTATTATTTATACACTAAGGCCACAACAAATGGATCAGTTGTTCGACAGATTTTGGCCCTCAAAAATTGGAGCGAGTGAGCGCAATAAAAATCACAATAACAATATTTTCATTCCATTTTCCATATAATCAGAGCGCGGGAAAAGCGCGGAATAAAAAAAAAGTTGTCCATATTTATTGAACATGAACATTTCTGCCAAACGCATTAAAAGTTTAATACATTGCCTATAGTTGCCTCTTAATACTATCTGGTCGAGTTTGTCCGTGACTTTTGTTAGATTATTACAAAGTACCCTTGACTTGTGTTAACGTTTGTTTCTGTTGTCGCTCATGGATTATGAAATAAGGGAATAGTATACTAGTAGTTCCGCAAACAGTTCGATCATTCTGTCAGCTTTAATAACTGAAGGTTTATCTTCAACAATGTTAGCCGACCAATCACAGCCAGTATCTTCAGCCTATTCAATCAACTTACGAAGTAAAGGTGGGTATACTGGAATCACCATGGACGTCTGTCTGTCTGTCTATGCGTCTGTCTGTCTGTCTGTCTATAGATACAAATTTGTCTCCTACACTTTCCACTGTACAACATTCAAACTTGCCTTTATTGTTCCTTATGATACGAAGTTGTACATGTGCGATTGTCATCGTCCTACGTTAAAAATTAACAATGTTATGCCCCTTTTCTACTTAGATTTTCTGTAACATTATTATTGTGAGTATAGATTTTATTAGCAAAAATATACATCTCTGCAACTACAATGTCCAGATATGTCATATCTGGTATGTTACATTGTATATTAGCCCTCTACTCAGTTCCATCAAATTATGACCCTGGGATCAAAACTGGCCACACCCAGGTGGTCAATAGATTGTATACACTTATATAGCAAAATAACTTAAAAACATTTTCATCTGAAACCACAAGGCCCAAAGGTTTAATATTTGGTATGTAAAATTGTATTGTGGTTCTCTACAAACTTTGTTAAAATAATGCCCCTGGGGTCAAAACTGGCCACGCCACTGGGTCCAATTTTTCTCTGTTACAACTGGCTACATATTAATACATGCGGCGTCGGAGGGTTTTCGTCACTACTGTGACAAGGTCTAGTTAGGATCAGTATTATTTTTTACTTTGTCATTTGTGTGCACTTCATGCAGTTTTTATTTGATACATACCGCCAATCCACTTCCCTTTTTATACATTGAACCCATTTGACATACATTTCAGAAGCAATGGCCACTGAGCAAAATAAATCTGCAAAAAAATTTGTAACAGGTTGTTTCAGAACAACTAGAGGGACAATTACATTTTCGTTGAAGAAAGGACCACACAGCTTAATGCTGCCATTTTGTACCATTAACTGTTAAACGAAAAATAGACAGTCTATGTCGCAAAATATGTTGGCTTAACCAAAATAAATAGAAAAAGCGACAACTATTCTTTCTAAAAAATCTGGTGCGGGGCAAAATGGACCTTGCGGGCGCAATTAAAAAACAATTTTTTTTTTTTCATTTTAAGATTTTTAGGTGCGGCAAATCCGACGAACATCTAATCATTTTGTTGTGGCCTAATAAAAGCACTAGTGAGTGTGTTATTTATGTACCTGTTCTACCGCTCTGCCTATTGCCACAGTTAGATCTTCCTCTCTAACAAGTGGACCTCCTTTTCTTATATTGTGGTCTTGGCAGAATGTTCTTACTGAACGTTCTGAAGCACCTCTCTGAATGTTGCATGTGTTTAACAGGTATCCCGAAACCTGTTGATGGGTCATTCCGTCGACCTCAACAAGCTGTCTCACGACGTCCCCGTAGTCGTCTAAAACTCTGGTAGACCTAGATAAAAACATCTAACTATAATTACCACATTCTCATCCATTTACTAACCAAACAAAAAGCTTGAAAAAATAAGAATAATAATATATGAAGGAATTCTTGAATCTATTGGTTCAGTAATTTATTTCACATAATTATTATTTCTCCGTAGTTTCCGACCCATTTAACGAACGCTATCACAGGTGACATTTCCTAATGGAAATCCAAGCGAAAGATTCGAACAAAGAAAACCTCATAAAACATTTTCTTTTCGGTTTCGATACAACATATATATCATAGAGGATATTTACTGAATTTTGTGACACATCATATTATACTTATTTCACGGTTTGGAATAGAAATTTTCACATGTACATTTTATATGACCACTATTGATATATAATACGTCCATACACAATTATTCAACAAGTTTTCTTTTCATTTAATGATTTTTATTTTGGTTGGCCCGGTTTGCATATGCAATTAGTTGCAATAAATCAACTCTCAGCTCTATAGCCGTCATAGCAAAAATTATGATAAGCTTTGGGAGGCCGTTCATAAATTATATGGACTTAATGAGCAATACAGTATGCATTCTAAAAAGCGTTTAAATTTTGATTGTTTTGTAACTCATGTCCTTACAGTAATTACAATTATTTAAAAAAATACTTACATGCTGCTTTTATCTGCACCAGGAGAACGTTGATTGTAATGACGTTTACTACCAAATTTAATTTTTGCAACCGAGATTAAACAAATTAACTGTGTTGATTCTTCAGGTAATGGCTATTTCGTATCAAAGGGAGAAAACTGCACAAGAAGATCAATCATGATTTATCTCCCAAAAAACAGCAGCGCCACTCGTTTTCCGTTTACCGTTTCATCAAAGCAAGAACGGTAAACGGGAACACACACTTCATTTCAATTTTCAAATATTGATTTTCGTAATATTAAGATTGAAACGAAATATGAATAGGGAAATAAGTTTCGTGTTTTGTTTTATAATTAGTACAACGAAAAACGCTATAAAGAAGTCAATTTGGTTTTCCGTATTTTGTTTTTGTTTCGGTTATTAGAAAATCGGAATATGAACTAATATGTGTTGATTTTCGTGTTTCGTTTTGTCGAATGCAAAACGAAAAACGAAGAGACGGTATGTACACGGACCTTTAAAGACGTTGAAATTTGGAATCGTCGTTGTCAGAAATGGACATGTGGCACGTCGTGACATCATGTGAAATTTGTTGGACTTTGTAGACTGTGCTTTCATTTGAACTGTGCATTTAAAGTGTATGAAACCTCGACAGAGAAAAATATTGCAAAGATGAGTAGTAAATGGTTGCGATCAAAGGAAGACATATATGAAAATCAAAAGCTTTTGAAATGCTTGAGAATGAGAGAAATAGGCAATTACTCAGTGAAAGGAAAACAGTACAACTTTCTTAGTGACTGTTACTATTCCCTTTACAGAGAAACGACTCCAAGATATATTGTGATTGAGAATATCAATGGAAAATATAGATGTTTGGAAATGAAATTTCATCCCAACTGCAAGAACGGTTGCTAAGTACAGGTATGGGCAGTAGAGGAAAACAAATAGTGCAATTGGCACTTGATAAACTGAAATCCCAGCGAAGTACTAACTGTGAATTATTAAAGGATAGAGATTGCAAACAGAGAGAAAGTACATTTCTAGCTTGTGATGAGACATTGTCAACAGATAGTGAATATGGGCCCGAGCACACAGTGATAAGTGATGATAATAACAATGAACAAGACTTCCAGATATTTGAAAACAATATCCAAGACAAGGCAAATAGTAGTGAAAGGGCTGTAGTTAAGAAAATCAGATATGAGAATATACATAGGACTTTTAATTTTGCTGATGCGTTACGTGGAACTTGTAGTGATGAAGATGATGATCTTGATTTAGGTCAATATTTAGCAAAGCCTGATTATGTGCAACGAAGTTTGTAATCGAGTCATCAGACGAATTGGAAACCTTTCCCACTCAAATAAACACAGCTTGTAATACTGATCGATGTGATAATGGATATCACGATGGTGACAATATGTGTGTTATTGAGATTAGCAATGTTGGTGAAAGACAAGAGCACGTTGAGCGCATTGAAGATAAACCAGTTGACCATGTGGACAATGGTGAACATGAAAATTTTGATGTTACTGACGGAACGTCTGATGAAGAAGATTTAGACCTAGATGACTCCTTGGTAGATCCCGATTATGACCCATCAAAAGACAATGACACTGAATCATCTGATAACGAAGCATTGATTGAAGACGAAGAACAAGAAATGCGCATAGATCTTGAAGAGGTTGTCAACGATGAACCCTTAATGAAAAGAAGAAAATATAAATCACCAAAGGAATGGCAGAGAACAAAGCAAAGGGGTGCTAGAATGGAAGGAAATGAATATAAAGGGTTAAAGAAGGACCAAGAAGGGAAATGGAAGTTTAGTGAAGTGAAAAAAGAGAGAGAAATGAAACCTCGTGGTTGTTCAAGACAATGTGAAAGTTCTAAAGTAAAAAGTTGTCCGAAAATATCTGAGTCGGATAGAAAAGCAATATTTCGGCAGTTCTGGAAAGAGTTTAATTGGGACGAGAAGAAAGTGGCTGTTACAAACTTGATTGCAGAATCAGAAGTGAAGACAAAGGGAGCAGAGGCTTTAAGTGGTCGAAAGGGCAATACTTACACATATTTCCTGAGAGTCGGTGAAGAAAGATATTGTGTATGTAAACCTATGTTTCTGAACACGTTAGGGATCGGGGAGAAGACAGCATATGGTTGGAAACAGAAAGAAAACAAAACAGTTACAACTTCAAATGACAATAGTGATGAAATAGTGGGCACTCTAGTACCTACGCCTACTACCAGTAGTTCAAAGGAGAGGAAAGATAAACCTCTGTCGGATGCATGGATCAGCGCACGTGACTTTCTTGAACAATTACCTAAAATGGAATCTCATTACTGCAGGTCAACAAGTTCTAAACACTATCTTGAACCACTGTTCACAACTAAGACTGATCTTTACAAAGTTTACAAAGATCACTGCAAAGAGCGTAACGTAAAGATTGCTTCGAACTGCCTGTTTGACAATGTATTTCAGGAATTGAACTTGTCACTATATAAGCCAAGAAAAGATCAATGTGACAAATGTTGCGAGTTTGAAGTTGGAAACATTTCTCAGAATGACTACAATGAACACGTGAGGTTGAAAGATGAGGCGAGAAAGTCCAAGTCAGACGATAAAGAGAGATGTATTAAAGACCCAACATTTAAGGTCCTAACAATGGACTTACAGGCTGTGCTTATCTGTCCACGTCTGCAAGCAAGTGCTCTTTATTACAAAACTAAACTTGCTTGTCACAACTTTACAGTGATGGACCTTGCCTTAAAAGATACAACATGTTATGTATGGAACGAGACTGAAGGAGATCTGTCGGCAAGTACCTTTGCGACATGCATAAATTACTATATTGAGCACCTCATAACACAAAGCAATGACGTGAAAGAAGTTGTTATATACAGCGATGGCTGCAATTATCAAAATCGCAATGTTGTATTGTCAAACGCATTACTGAAGACTGCTGTTGACAAGAAGGTTACTATTATGCAAAAATACCTTGAAAAGGGTTACACTCAAATGGAAGTAGACTCAATACACAGTCTTGTAGAACGGAAACTGAAAAGGAGGCCCATCTATGTACCTCAAAACTACGTAGAAGTAATAGCCTCCTGTAGGCCGAGTCAACCGCTGAATGTGAGATATGTGCTTCACACATTCTTCAAGGATATGAAACAATTGAACTTGTACAATTCAATCAGACCCTTAAATAGAGTTGGTGACCCTACAGTCACAAACCTTCGGGTCTTGCGCTACAGTCCGGATGGGACAATTCAGTACAAACTTGCGTTCAATGACCAGTACCAGGATTTCCCGCGTAAAGCAAAGGTGCAAAACGAAGTTGGAATAGTCTCTCAGCTACATCGGAACAGGATCCCCATCAAGGCATCCAAGTTTAAGCACCTGCAGGAACTCAAGAGTGTTGTTCCTTCAGATTACCATTCCTTTTATGACAGTTTGCCACATGAATAATATTTCTTTGGCAATTGATAGAGGCAACAGAGACCTCTTACTGTCGGACATGATACAATCTTTATTTTTCGAGTAAAACGTGTGTGAGCATCAATGTAAATAGTTATTTACTGGTTATTTTAGCGGCAACATTAAAAATTTTGTTGATGATATTGTTAGGATAGATTGCCAAGAGAATCGAAATTGATTACTTTTCACAATATAATGTTGTGACGAAAAAGATTCTATAGAATTTGCGTTTTAAGTGTTTACGACTAATGTCGTATTAATTTGAAATTTATGGGTTATTAGTTTCTTGTTCTACAAATTACAAATCATCTTTTGTGTCACGTCAAGTGTTTGATCAGAAATGTTATGTTAGTTTTAATCGATTTTGGCAACATTTGTGTTAGTATCTAACTTGTTACTGTTTAAAACGTTCGTCATGATTAAGTTGTTAATTTAATGTTGAAATGTTTTACTGTTCAAAATCAAAGCTGTTAGATTGTTTTCAAATATTAAAAAAAAAATAAATTGAAAATGTTTATTGTTTGCACTACTATTACAATACTAGTTACTTTGAGCTCAGAATGCTGATAAAAAATCATACATTTGAGATATTGATTATATATACTTATGGTTAAGTCCGTTTAATGGCTTATGGTTATTTCATTTGCGTAGCGAAATGCTTATACAAACTTGACGTTCTGCCTTCTCACAACAAGTATTTGTGCGTGTGACAGTCTTATTAGTACTGTTTATTAGGATGCAAAATGTCGTATATGATTTTAAAAAAATGAAAAAAATGATCAAAATCTCGTATAATCCTAAACATGATAATTGTAAATAAACAGCATGACAAAACATGGTAAATCGCATTTGACATGTAAATAATACAATTGTATCTAATTAGTTTAAGTTTAGTGAGATTTTAACAAGAAATAATTTTTTGAAACAAAAAAATGTTTATCCTGTAAAATTTTAAAAAGTGCCGATACGAGGTTTTGATATTAGGCCGACGAAATGGTAAAAAAACTAGATTCTTTGTTTGATAAACACACATGTCCCCATTAACGCTGGATCACCCATTTCTTAGTCCAAATTAGGTCAAGGTCAAAGTGAGGTTGGGTGATATGGGTGGATTGAGGATAGTCATAAGCAACAACTGTGCAAGTATCCAAGTGTTGTAGCAAGCGGTGTTGGTGCTAGACAAAACAGTAAACTCTAGTTAACAAAAAAACAGCCCATTTGATTTATTCTAAGTGCAAATTAGGTCAAGGTCAAAGTGAGTTTGGGTGATATGGGTGGATTGGGAACGGTCATAAGTAAAAACTGTGTAAATATCCAAGTGTTGTAGCAAGTGGTGTTGGTGTTAGATGAAATAGTGAAGTCTAGTTAACCAAGAAATGGCACTTTTGAATTATTGTAAGTCCAAATTAGTTCAAGGTCAAGGTAAAGTTTGGTGATATGGGTGGATTGGGGATGGTCATAAACAACAACTGTGTAAGTATCCAAGTGTTGTAGTAAGCAGTGTCGGTGCAAGATGAAACGGTAAATCTAGTTAACCAAGAAATGGCCCTTTTGAATTATTGTTAGTCCAAATTAGGTCAAGGTCAAAGTAAGGTTGGGTGATATGGGTCGATAGGGAATGGTCATAAGCAACAACTGTGTAAGTATCAAAGTGTTGTTACGAGTAAGCGGTGTTAGTGCTAGAAACAGTAAACAGTAAAATGTACTTAATCTTGTCATGGACGGAAGGACGAAGGGCATTCCTATAACCCCCCTACCACTTTGCGGCGGGGGATTAATACACATTCTTGTTATTTTTATTTCAGGGACAGTTGTTTTGATACTTATTGGTTTAGTAGCATTTTGCATAATTTTATATGTTAAATGTTGAAAGAAATTGGTACGGAGTCGTTTTCGAAAAAAAAAGAAAAGTTTGGCAAGAGGTCAGGGACAGCGGAAGGTCCTGGCGAAGTTTTGATGGCGAGCGTGAATGCCTCAGCTCCAGTTAGGGAGAACTTCACCGATACGGTGAGGCCATCAAGAGATAAACAAAGCTTAAATTATGTTGCTTTGTATCTGAAAATGCAGGAAACAGAAACTTAGACCCATTATCTATTAGGGATATTGTTAAATGACCATACCTTGTATATTTTCATGTTTGCCTTAGGGAACTGACAGATTGTCAATGGGGACACATGTGGGGCCAATAAAACAGTGTATTTTTGGACATTGTGAATTATATTCTACTGTCTGTGTCATACATAATTGCTATTGCATTTTACATAACTAATAAAGTTAACATATACTGTATGCCAAAATGACAAAAACTATTTTTGTTTGGAAGTTAATGTTCGTACATAAATATACATGTACATGACACTTGCTATTTTTAGACTGACTGTCATTTCTACATACATGTTAGAAATTTATTTGATCAATTACTTGAAAACATGACACTGGCTTAATATATATTAAATACAATTATCTTTTCATATTTATTTACACCTAAGATGTAAGTAATTTATATATTTCAGTTTCAGTGATTTGAAATTTGAAACATGGACAAATTTATTAAAATAAGAAGTTTTGTTTCTTAAAACAACATGGTATACATTATTTGTCAAGAAAAATGCAAAAAAAAGAAAACGTTCAAGTCATGCTTCTCTTATTTTTCAACACAATTTTGGGGAAAATTGCCTAAACCTTGACATTTCAAGAAAGAAAGTAAGAGATAAGATTATAATAAACAATCAAAAGTGCTATAAAGCTTAGGTTGCTCACCTGAGGGGCTAAGGAACTAAATTGTTCTGAGCAAGTTTCATGAAGATTTGGCTAAACAAGTGGCCTTTATAGTGTTCACAAGCTTTTCTTCAATTTGGCCTGATGACCCAGTTTTTGACCGCACGTGACCAAGTTTTAAACTCGTCTGAGATATCATAAGAACAAATGTTGTCAGCAAGTTTCATGTTGATTGGGCAAAAATGTGACTTCTAGAGTGTTCACAAGCTATTTCTTCAATTTGACCTAGTGACCTAATATCTGACCCCACATGACCCAGTTTTGAACTCGTCCCAGGTATCGTTGCGTTCTGAGCAAGTTTCATGAAGATTGGGCAATAAATGTGGCCTTTAGAGTGTTCACAAGGTAAATGTTGACGATGAACGACTAATGACGGACAAAAGGCGATCACAAAAGCTCATCATGAGAATGTTTTGCTCAGGTGAGCTAAAAATAAGAAATATAATACTATATTAGTAACAGATCGCAATATAAATAAGTGTGAAACATATCGGGTAAGAATTTTTGCATATAATATAGGCATCTTAGTGATGATGAGCATCTATTCAAAATGGTGGACCAGATACCATGGATGATATTTATGATAGAAAAACTAGGTGTTTTTGTTTTTATCCGCGCATAAGATGCACCAAACAAACGATACACATTTTGGATGAAAAAAGTATGGTTTATAGGTGAGAAATTATGATTAGTCCTTCGAAGTAACAAATGGTAAAAAAACTAGATTCTTTGTTTGACAAACACACAATTGCCCCCATTAACGCTGGATCACGCATTTCTTAGTCCAAATTAGGTCAAGGTCAAAGTGAGGTTGGGTGATATGGGTGATTGAGGATAGTGATAAGCAACAACTGTGTAAGTATCCAAGTGTTGTAGCAAGCGGTGTTGGTGCTAGACAAAACAGTAAACTCTAGTTAACAAAAAAACAGCCCATTTGATTTATTCTAAGTGCAAATTAGGTCAAGGTCAAAGTGAGTTTGGGTGATATGGGTGGATTGGGAACGGTTATAAGTAAAAACTGTGTAAATATCCAAGTGTTGTAGCAAGTGGTGTTGGTGTTAGATGAAATAGTGAAGTCTAGTTAACCAAGAAATGGCCCTTTTGAATTATTGTAAGTCCAAATTAGTTCAAGGTCAAGGTAAAGTTTGGTGATATGGGTGGATTAGGGATGGTCATAAACAACAACTGTTTAAGTATCCAAGTGTTGTAGTAAGCAGTGTCGGTGCAAGATGAAACGGTAAATCTAGTTAACCAAGAAATGGCCCTTTTGAATTATTGTAAGTCCAAATTAGGTCAAGGTCAAAGTAAGGTTGGGTGATATGGGTCGATAGGGAATGGTCATAAGCAACAACTGTGTAAGTATCAAAGTGTTGTTACGAGTAAGCGGTGTTAGTGCTAGAAACAGTAAACAGTAAAATGTACTTAATCTTGTCATGGACGGAAGGACGAAGGGCATTCCTATAACCCCCCTACCACTTTGCGGCGGGGGATTAATACACATTCTTGTTATTTTTATTTCAGGGACAGTTGTTTTGATACTTATTGGTTTAGTAGCATTTTGCATAATTTTATATGTTAAATGTTGAAAGAAATTGGTACGGAGTCATTTTCGAAAAAAAAAAAAAAGTTTGGCAAGAGGTCAGGGACAGCGGAAGGTCCTGTCCAAGTTTTGATGGCGAGCGTGAATGCCTCAGCTCCAGTTAGGGAGAACTTCACCGATACGGTGAGGCCATCAAGAGATAAACAAAGCTTAAATTATGTTGCTTTGTATCTGAAAATGCAGGAAACAGAAACTTAGACCCATTATGTATTAGGGATATTGTTAAATGACCATACCTTGTATATTTTCATGTTTGCCTTAGGGAACTGACAGATTGTCAATGGGGACACATGTGGGGCCAATAAAACAGTGTATTTTTGGACATTGTGAATTATATTCTACTGTCTGTGTCATACATAATTGCTACTGCATTTTACATAACTTAACAAGTTAACATATACTGTATGCCAAAATGACAAAAACTATTTTTGTTTGGAAGTTAATGTTCGTACATAAATATACATGTACATGACACTTGCTATTTTTAGACTGACTGTCATTTCTACATACATGTTAGAAATTTATTTGATCAATTACTTGAAAACATGACACTGGCTTAATATATATTAAATACAATTATCTTTTCATATTTATTTACACCTAAGATGTAAGTAATTTATATATTTCAGTTTCAGTGATTTGAAATTTGAAACATGGACAAATTTATTAAAATAAGAAGTTTTGTTTCTTAAAACAACATGGTATACATTATTTGTCAAGAAAAATGCAAAAAAAAGAAAACGTTCAAGTCATGCTTCTCTTATTTTTCAACACAATTTTGGGGAAAATTGCCTAAACCTTGACATTTCAAGAAAGAAAGTAAGAGATAAGATTATAATAAACAATCAAAAGTGCTATAAAGCTTAGGTTGCTCACCTGAGGGGCTAAGGAACTAAATTGTTTTGAGCAAGTTTCATGAAGATTCGGCTAAACAAGTGGCCTTTATAGTGTTCACAAGCTTTTCTTCAATTTGGCCTGATGACCCAGTTTTTGACCGCACGTGACCGAGTTTTCAACTCGTCTGAGATATCAAAAGAACAAATGTTGTCAGCAAGTTTCATGTTGATTGGGCAAAAATGTGACTTCTAGAGTGTTCACAAGCTATTTCTTCAATTTGACCTACATGTAGTGACCTAATATCTGACCCCACATGACCCAGTTTTGAACTCGTCCCAGGTATCGTTGCGTAAATGTACTTAATCTTGTCATGGACGGAAGGACGAAGGGCATTCCTATAACCCCCCTCCCACTTTGCGGCGGGGGATTAATACACATTCTTGTTATTTTTATTTCAGGGACAGTTGTTTTGATACTTATTGGTTTAGTAGCATTTTGCATAATTTTATATGTTAAATGTTGAAAGAAATTGGTACGGAGTCGTCTTCGAAAAAAAAAGAAAAGTTTGGCAAGAGGTCAGGGACAGCGGAAGGTCCTGGCGAAGTTTGATGGCGAGCGTGAATGCCTCAGCTCCAGTTAGGGAGAACTTCACCGATACGGTGAGGCCATCAAGAGATAAACAAAGCTTAAATTATGTTGCTTTTTATCTGAAAATGCAGGAAACAGAAACTTAGACCCATTATCTATTAGGGATATTGTTAAATGACCATACTTTGTATATTTTCATGTTTGCCTTAGGGAACTGACAGATTGTCAATGGGGACACATGTGGGGCCAATAAAACAGTGTATTTTTGGACATTGTGAATTATATTCTACTGTCTGTGTCATACATAATTGCTATTGCATTTTACATAACTAATCAAGTTAACATATACTGTATGCCAAAATGACAAAAACTATGTTTGTTTGGAAGTTAATGTTCGTACATAAATATACATGTACATGACACTTGCTATTTTTAGACTGACTGTCATTTCTACATACATGTTAGAAATTTATTTGATCAATTACTTGAAAACATGACACTGGCTTAATATATATTAAATACAATTATCTTTTCATATTTATTTACACCTAAGATGTAAGTAATTTATATATTTCAGTTTCAGTGATTTGAAATTTGAAACATGGACACATTTATTAAAATCAGAAGTTTTGTTTCTTAAAACAACATGGTATACATTATTTGTCAAGAAAAATGCAAAAAAAAGAAAACGTTCAAGTCATGCTTCTCTTATTTTTCAACACAATTTTGGGGAAAATGGCCTAAACCTTGACATTTCAAGAAAGAAAGTAAGAGATAAGATTATAATAAACAATCAAAAGTGCTATAAAGCTTAGGTTGCTCACCTGAGGGGCTAAGGAACTAAATTGTTCTGAGCAAGTTTCATGAAGATTTGGCTAAACAAGTGGCCTTTATAGTGTTCACAAGGTTTTCTTCAATTTGGCCTGATGACCCAGTTTTTGACCGCACGTGACCGAGTTTTAAACTCGTCTGAGATATCATAAGAACAAATGTTGTCAGCAAGTTTCATGTTGATTGGGCAAAAATGTGACTTCTAGAGTGTTCACAAGCTATTTCTTCAATTTGACCTAGTGACCTAATATCTGACCCCACATGACCCAGTTTTGAACTCGTCCCAGGTATCGTTGCGTTCTGAGCAAGTTTCATGAAGATTGGGCAATAAATGTGGCCTTTAGAGTGTTCACAAGGTAAATGTTGACGATGAACGACTAATGACGGACAAAAGGCGATCACAAAAGCTCATCATGAAAATGTTTTGCTCAGGTGAGCTAAAAATAAGAAATATAATACTATATTAGTAACAGATCGCAATATAAATAAGTGTGAAACATATCGGGTAAGAATTTTTGCATATAATATAGGCATCTTAGTGATGATGAGCATCTATTCAAAATGGCGGACCAGATACCATGGATGATATTTATGATAGAAAAACTAGGTGTTTTTGTTTTTATCCGCGCATAAGATGCACCAAACAAACGATACACATTTTGGATGAAAAAAGTATGGTTTATAGGTGAGAAATTATGATTAGTCCTTCGAAGTAACAAATGGTAAAAAAACTAGATTCTTTGTTTGACAAACACACATGCCCCCATTAACGCTGGATCACCCATTTCTTAGTCCAAATTAGGTCAAGGTCAAAGTGAGGTTGGGTGATATGGGTGGATTGAGGATAGTCATAAGCAACAACTGTGTAAGTATCCAAGTGTTGTAGCAAGCGGTGTTGGTGCTAGACAAAACAGTAAACTCTAGTTAACAAAAAAACAGCCCATTTGATTTATTCTAAGTGCAAATTAGGTCAAGGTCAAAGTGAGTTTGGGTGATATGGGTGGATTGGGAACGGTTATAAGTAAAAACTGTGTAAATATCCAAGTGTTGTAGCAAGTGGTGTTGGTGTTAGATGAAATAGTGAAGTCTAGTTAACCAAGAAATGGCCCTTTTGAATTATTGTAAGTCCAAATTAGTTCAAGGTCCAGGTAAAGTTTGGTGATATGGGTGGATTAGGGATGGTCATAAACAACAACTGTGTAAGTATCCAAGTGTTGTAGTAAGCAGTGTCGGTGCAAGATGAAACGGTAAATCTAGTTAACCAAGAAATGGCCCTTTTGAATTATTGTAAGTCCAAATTAGGTCAAGGTCAAAGTAAGGTTGGGTGATATGGGTCGATAGGGAATGGTCATAAGCAACAACTGTGTAAGTATCAAAGTGTTGTTACGAGTAAGCGGTGTTAGTGCTAGAAACAGTAAACAGTAAAATGTACTTAATCTTGTCATGGACGGAAGGACGAAGGGCATTCCTATAACCCCCCTCCCACTTTGCGGCGGGGGATTAATACACATTCCTGTTATTTTTATTTCAGGGACAGTTGTTTTGATACTTATTGGTTTAGTAGCATTTTGCATAATTTTATATGTTAAATGTTGAAAGAAATTGGTACGGAGTCGTTTTCGAAAAAAAAAAAAAAGTTTGGCAAGAGGTCAGGGACAGCGGAAGGTCCTGGCGAAGTTTTGATGGCGAGCGTGAATGCCTCAGCTCCAGTTAGGGAGAACTTCACCGATACGGTGAGGCCATCAAGAGATAAACAAAGCTTAAATTATGTTGCTTTGTATCTGAAAATGCAGGAAACAGAAACTTAGACCCATTATGTATTAAGGATATTGTTAAATGACCATACCTTGTATATTTTCATGTTTGCCTTAGGGAACTGACAGATTGTCAATGGGGACACATGTGGGGCCAATAAAACAGTGTATTTTTGGACATTGTGAATTATATTCTACTGTCTGTGTCATACATAATTGCTATTGCATTTTACATAACTAATCAAGTTAACATATACTGTATGCCAAAATGACAAAAACTATTTTTGTTTGGAAGTTAATGTTCGTACATAAATATACATGTACATGACACTTGCTATTTTTAGACTGACTGTCATTTCTACATACATGTTAGAAATTTATTTGATCAATTACTTGAAAACATGACACTGGCTTAATATATATTAAATACAATTATCTTTTCATATTTATTTACACCTAAGATGTAAGTAATTTATATATTTCAGTTTCAGTGATTTGAAATTTGAAACATGGACAAATTTATTAAAATAAGAAGTTTTGTTTCTTAAAACAACATGGTATACATTATTTGTCAAGAAAAATGCAAAAAAAAGAAAACGTTCAAGTCATGCTTCTCTTATTTTTCAACACAATTTTGGGGAAAATGGCCTAAACCTTGACATTTCAAGAAAGAAAGTAAGAGATAAGATTATAATAAACAATCAAAAGTGCTATAAAGCTTAGGTTGCTCACCTGAGGGGCTAAGGAACTAAATTGTTCTGAGCAAGTTTCATGAAGATTTGGCTAAACAAGTGGCCTTTATAGTGTTCACAAGGTTTTCTTCAATTTGGCCTGATGACCCAGTTTTTGACCGCACGTGACCGAGTTTTAAACTCGTCTGAGATATCATAAGAACAAATGTTGTCAGCAAGTTTCATGTTGATTGGGCAAAAATGTGACTTCTAGAGTGTTCACAAGCTATTTCTTCAATTTGACCTAGTGACCTAATATCTGACCCCACATGACCCAGTTTTGAACTCGTCCCAGGTATCGTTGCGTTCTGAGCAAGTTTCATGAAGATTGGGCAATAAATGTGGCCTTTAGAGTGTTCACAAGGTAAATGTTGACGATGAACGACTAATGACGGACAAAAGGCGATCACAAAAGCTCATCATGAAAATGTTTTGCTCAGGTGAGCTAAAAATAAGAAATATAATACTATATTAGTAACAGATCGCAATATAAATAAGTGTGAAACATATCGGGTAAGAATTTTTGCATATAATATAGGCATCTTAGTGATGATGAGCATCTATTCAAAATGGCGGACCAGATACCATGGATGATATTTATGATAGAAAAACTAGGTGTTTTTGTTTTTATCCGCGCATAAGATGCACCAAACAAACGATACACATTTTGGATGAAAAAAGTATGGTTTATAGGTGAGAAATTATGATTAGTCCTTCGAAGTAACAAATGGTAAAAAAACTAGATTCTTTGTTTGACAAACACACATGCCCCCATTAACGCTGGATCACCCATTTCTTAGTCCAAATTAGGTCAAGGTCAAAGTGAGGTTGGGTGATATGGGTGGATTGAGGATAGTCATAAGCAACAACTGTGTAAGTATCCAAGTGTTGTAGCAAGCGGTGTTGGTGCTAGACAAAACAGTAAACTCTAGTTAACAAAAAAACAGCCCATTTGATTTATTCTAAGTGCAAATTAGGTCAAGGTCAAAGTGAGTTTGGGTGATATGGGTGGATTGGGAACGGTTATAAGTAAAAACTGTGTAAATATCCAAGTGTTGTAGCAAGTGGTGTTGGTGTTAGATGAAATAGTGAAGTCTAGTTAACCAAGAAATGGCCCTTTTGAATTATTGTAAGTCCAAATTAGTTCAAGGTCCAGGTAAAGTTTGGTGATATGGGTGGATTAGGGATGGTCATAAACAACAACTGTGTAAGTATCCAAGTGTTGTAGTAAGCAGTGTCGGTGCAAGATGAAACGGTAAATCTAGTTAACCAAGAAATGGCCCTTTTGAATTATTGTAAGTCCAAATTAGGTCAAGGTCAAAGTAAGGTTGGGTGATATGGGTCGATAGGGAATGGTCATAAGCAACAACTGTGTAAGTATCAAAGTGTTGTTACGAGTAAGCGGTGTTAGTGCTAGAAACAGTAAACAGTAAAATGTACTTAATCTTGTCATGGACGGAAGGACGAAGGGCATTCCTATAACCCCCCTCCCACTTTGCGGCGGGGGATTAATACACATTCCTGTTATTTTTATTTCAGGGACAGTTGTTTTGATACTTATTGGTTTAGTAGCATTTTGCATAATTTTATATGTTAAATGTTGAAAGAAATTGGTACGGAGTCGTTTTCGAAAAAAAAAAAAAAGTTTGGCAAGAGGTCAGGGACAGCGGAAGGTCCTGGCGAAGTTTTGATGGCGAGCGTGAATGCCTCAGCTCCAGTTAGGGAGAACTTCACCGATACGGTGAGGCCATCAAGAGATAAACAAAGCTTAAATTATGTTGCTTTGTATCTGAAAATGCAGGAAACAGAAACTTAGACCCATTATGTATTAAGGATATTGTTAAATGACCATACCTTGTATATTTTCATGTTTGCCTTAGGGAACTGACAGATTGTCAATGGGGACACATGTGGGGCCAATAAAACAGTGTATTTTTGGACATTGTGAATTATATTCTACTGTCTGTGTCATACATAATTGCTATTGCATTTTACATAACTAATCAAGTTAACATATACTGTATGCCAAAATGACAAAAACTATTTTTGTTTGGAAGTTAATGTTCGTACATAAATATACATGTACATGACACTTGCTATTTTTAGACTGACTGTCATTTCTACATACATGTTAGAAATTTATTTGATCAATTACTTGAAAACATGACACTGGCTTAATATATATTAAATACAATTATCTTTTCATATTTATTTACACCTAAGATGTAAGTAATTTATATATTTCAGTTTCAGTGATTTGAAATTTGAAACATGGACAAATTTATTAAAATAAGAAGTTTTGTTTCTTAAAACAACATGGTATACATTATTTGTCAAGAAAAATGCAAAAAAAAGAAAACGTTCAAGTCATGCTTCTCTTATTTTTCAACACAATTTTGGGGAAAATTGCCTAAACCTTGACATTTCAAGAAAGAAAGTAAGAGATAAGATTATAATAAACAATCAAAAGTGCTATAAAGCTTAGGTTGCTCACCTGAGGGGCTAAGGAACTAAATTGTTTTGAGCAAGTTTCATGAAGATTCGGCTAAACAAGTGGCCTTTATAGTGTTCACAAGCTTTTCTTCAATTTGGCCTGATGCCCCAGTTTTTGACCGCACGTGACCGAGTTTTCAACTCGTCTGAGATATCATAAGAACAAATGTTGTCAGCAAGTTTCATGTTGATTGGGCAAAAATGTGACTTCTAGAGTGTTCACAAGCTATTTCTTCAATTTGACCTAGTGACCTAATATCTGACCCCACATGACCCAGTTTTGAACTCGTCCCAGGTATCGTTGCGTTCTGAGCAAGTTTCATGAAGATTGGGCAATAAATGTGGCCTTTAGAGTGTTCACAAGGTAAATGTTGACGATGAACGACTAATGACGGACAAAAGGCGATCACAAAAGCTCATCATGAGAATGTTTTGCTCAGGTGAGCTAAAAATAAGAAATATAATACTATATTAGTAACAGATCGCAATATAAATAAGTGTGAAACATATCGGGTAAGAATTTTTGCATATAATATAGGCATCTTAGTGATGATGAGCATCTATTCAAAATGGTGGACCAGATACCATGGATGATATTTATGATAGAAAAACTAGGTGTTTTTGTTTTTATCCGCGCATAAGATGCACCAAACAAACGATACACATTTTGGATGAAAAAAGTATGGTTTATAGGTGAGAAATTATGATTAGTCCTTCGAAGTAACAAATGGTAAAAAAACTAGATTCTTTGTTTGACAAACACACATGCCCCCATTAACGCTGGATCACCCATTTCTTAGTCCAAATTAGGTCAAGGTCAAAGTGAGGTTGGGTGATATGGGTGATTGAGGATAGTCATAAGCAACAACTGTGTAAGTATCCAAGTGTTGTAGCAAGCGGTGTTGGTGCTAGACAAAACAGTAAACTCTAGTTAACAAAAAAACAGCCCATTTGATTTATTCTAAGTGCAAATTAGGTCAAGGTCAAAGTGAGTTTGGGTGATATGGGTGGATTGGGAACGGTTATAAGTAAAAACTGTGTAAATATCCAAGTGTTGTAGCAAGTGGTGTTGGTGCTAGATGAAATAGTGAAGTCTAGTTAACCAAGAAATGGCCCTTTTGAATTATTGTAAGTCCAAATTAGTTCAAGGTCAAGGTAAAGTTTGGTGATATGGGTGGATTAGGGATGGTCATAAACAACAACTGTGTAAGTATCCAAGTGTTGTAGTAAGCAGTGTCGGTGCAAGATGAAACGGTAAATCTAGTTAACCAAGAAATGGCCCTTTTGAATTATTGTAAGTCCAAATTAGGTCAAGGTCAAAGTAAGGTTGGGTGATATGGGTCGATAGGGAATGGTCATAAGCAACAACTGTGTAAGTATCAAAGTGTTGTTACGAGTAAGCGGTGTTAGTGCTAGAAACAGTAAACAGTAAAATGTACTTAATCTTGTCATGGACGGAAGGACGAAGGGCATTCCTATAACCCCCCTCCCACTTTGCTGCGGGGGATTAATACACATTCTTGTTATTTTTATTTCAGGGACAGTTGTTTTGATACTTATTGGTTTAGTAGCATTTTGCATAATTTTATATGTTAAATGTTGAAAGAAATTGGTACGGAGTCGTTTTCGAAAAAAAAAAAAAAGTTTGGCAAGAGGTCAGGGACAGCGGAAGGTCCTGGCGAAGTTTTGATGGCGAGCGTGAATGCCTCAGCTCCAGTTAGGGAGAACTTCACCGATACGGTGAGGCCATCAAGAGATAAACAAAGCTTAAATTATGTTGCTTTGTATCTGAAAATGCAGGAAACAGAAACTTAGACCCATTATGTATTAGGGATATTGTTAAATGACCATACCTTGTATATTTTCATGTTTGCCTTAGGGAACTGACAGATTGTCAATGGGGACACATGTGGGGCCAATAAAACAGTGTATTTTTGGACATTGTGAATTATATTCTACTGTCTGTGTCATACATAATTGCTATTGCATTTTACATAACTTAACAAGTTAACATATACTGTATGCCAAAATGACAAAAACTATTTTTGTTTGGAAGTTAATGTTCGTACATAAATATACATGTACATGACACTTGCTATTTTTAGACTGACTGTCATTTCTACATACATGTTAGAAATTTATTTGATCAATTACTTGAAAACATGACACTGGCTTAATATATATTAAATACAATTATCTTTTCATATTTATTTACACCTAAGATGTAAGTAATTTATATATTTCAGTTTCAGTGATTTGAAATTTGAAACATGGACAAATTTATTAAAATAAGAAGTTTTGTTTCTTAAAACAACATGGTATACATTATTTGTCAAGAAAAATGCAAAAAAAAGAAAACGTTCAAGTCATGCTTCTCTTATTTTTCAACACAATTTTGGGGAAAATTGCCTAAACCTTGACATTTCAAGAAAGAAAGTAAGAGATAAGATTATAATAAACAATCAAAAGTGCTATAAAGCTTAGGTTGCTCACCTGAGGGGCTAAGGAACTAAATTGTTTTGAGCAAGTTTCATGAAGATTCGGCTAAACAAGTGGCCTTTATAGTGTTCACAAGCTTTTCTTCAATTTGGCCTGATGCCCCAGTTTTTGACCGCACGTGACCGAGTTTTCAACTCGTCTGAGATATCATAAGAACAAATGTTGTCAGCAAGTTTCATGTTGATTGGGCAAAAATGTGACTTCTAGAGTGTTCACAAGCTATTTCTTCAATTTGACCTAGTGACCTAATATCTGACCCCACATGACCCAGTTTTGAACTCGTCCCAGGTATCGTTGCGTAAATGTACTTAATCTTGTCATGGACGGAAGGACGAAGGGCATTCCTATAACCCCCCTCCCACTTTGCGGCGGGGAATTAATACACATTCTTGTTATTTTTATTTCAGGGACAGTTGTTTTGATACTTATTGGTTTAGTAGCATTTTGCATAATTTTATATGTTAAATGTTGAAAGAAATTGGTACGGAGTCGTCTTCGAAAAAAAAAGAAAAGTTTGGCAAGAGGTCAGGGACAGCGGAAGGTCGTGGCGAAGTTTTGATGGCGAGCGTGAATGCCTCAGCTCCAGTTAGGGAGAACTTCACCGATACGGTGAGGCCATCAAGAGATAAACAAAGCTTAAATTATGTTGCTTTTTATCTGAAAATGCAGGAAACAGAAACTTAGACCCATTATCTATTAGGGATATTGTTAAATGACCATACTTTGTATATTTTCATGTTTGCCTTAGGGAACTGACAGATTGTCAATGGGGACACATGTGGGGCCAATAAAACAGTGTATTTTTGGACATTGTGAATTATATTCTACTGTCTGTGTCATACATAATTGCTATTGCATTTTACATAACTAATCAAGTTAACATATACTGTATGCCAAAAAAAATGACAAAAACTATTTTTGTTTGGAAGTTAATGTTCGTACATATATATACATGTACATGACACTTGCTATTTTTAGACTGACTGTCATTTCTACATACATGTTAGAAATTTATTTGATCAATTACTTGAAAACATGACACTGGCTTAATATATATTAAATACAATTATCTTTTCATATTTATTTACACCTAAGATGTAAGTAATTTATATATTTCAGTTTCAGTGATTTGAAATTTGAAACATGGACACATTTATTAAAATAAGAAGTTTTGTTTCTTAAAACAACATGGTATACATTATTTGTCAAGAAAAATGCAAAAAAAAGAAAACGTTCAAGTCATGCTTCTCTTATTTTTCAACACAATTTTGGGGAAAATGGCCTAAACCTTGACATTTCAAGAAAGAAAGTAAGAGATAAGATTATAATAAACAATCAAAAGTGCTATAAAGCTTAGGTTGCTCACCTGAGGGGCTAAGGAACTAAATTGTTCTGAGCAAGTTTCATGAAGATTTGGCTAAACAAGTGGCCTTTATAGTGTTCACAAGGTTTTCTTCAATTTGGCCTGATGACCCAGTTTTTGACCGCACGTGACCGAGTTTTAAACTCGTCTGAGATATCATAAGAACAAATGTTGTCAGCAAGTTTCATGTTGATTGGGCAAAAATGTGACTTCTAGAGTGTTCACAAGCTATTTCTTCAATTTGACCTAGTGACCTAATATCTGACCCCACATGACCCAGTTTTGAACTCGTCCCAGGTATCGTTGCGTTCTGAGCAAGTTTCATGAAGATTGGGCAATAAATGTGGCCTTTAGAGTGTTCACAAGGTAAATGTTGACGATGAACGACTAATGACGGACAAAAGGCGATCACAAAAGCTCATCATGAAAATGTTTTGCTCAGGTGAGCTAAAAATAAGAAATATAATACTATATTAGTAACAGATCGCAATATAAATAAGTGTGAAACATATCGGGTAAGAATTTTTGCATATAATATAGGCATCTTAGTGATGATGAGCATCTATTCAAAATGGCGGACCAGATACCATGGATGATATTTATGATAGAAAAACTAGGTGTTTTTGTTTTTATCCGCGCATAAGATGCACCAAACAAACGATACACATTTTGGATGAAAAAAGTATGGTTTATAGGTGAGAAATTATGATTAGTCCTTCGAAGTAACAAATGGTAAAAAAACTAGATTCTTTGTTTGACAAACACACATGCCCCCATTAACGCTGGATCACCCATTTCTTAGTCCAAATTAGGTCAAGGTCAAAGTGAGGTTGGGTGATATGGGTGGATTGAGGATAGTCATAAGCAACAACTGTGTAAGTATCCAAGTGTTGTAGCAAGCGGTGTTGGTGCTAGACAAAACAGTAAACTCTAGTTAACAAAAAAACAGCCCATTTGATTTATTCTAAGTGCAAATTAGGTCAAGGTCAAAGTGAGTTTGGGTGATATGGGTGGATTGGGAACGGTTATTAGTAAAAACTGTGTAAATATCCAAGTGTTGTAGCAAGTGGTGTTGGTGTTAGATGAAATAGTGAAATCTAGTTAACCAAGAAATGGCCCTTTTGAATTATTGTAAGTCCAAATTAGTTCAAGGTCAAGGTAAAGTTTGGTGATATGGGTGGATTAGGGATGGTCATAAACAACAACTGTGTAAGTATCCAAGTGTTGTAGTAAGCAGTGTCGGTGCAAGATGAAACGGTAAATCTAGTTAACCAAGAAATGGCCCTTTTGAATTATTGTAAGTCCAAATTAGGTCAAGGTCAAAGTAAGGTTGGGTGATATGGGTCGATAGGGAATGGTCATAAGCAACAACTGTGTAAGTATCAAAGTGTTGTTACGAGTAAGCGGTGTTAGTGCTAGAAACAGTAAACAGTAAAATGTACTTAATCTTGTCATGGACGGAAGGACGAAGGGCATTCCTATAACCCCCCTCCCACTTTGCTGCGGGGGATTAATACACATTCTTGTTATTTTTATTTCAGGGACAGTTGTTTTGATACTTATTGGTTTAGTAGCATTTTGCATAATTTTATATGTTAAATGTTGAAAGAAATTGGTACGGAGTCGTTTTCGAAAAAAAAAAAAAAGTTTGGCAAGAGGTCAGGGACAGCGGAAGGTCCTGGCGAAGTTTTGATGGCGAGCGTGAATGCCTCAGCTCCAGTTAGGGTGAACTTCACCGATACGGTGAGGCCATCAAGAGATAAACAAAGCTTAAATTATGTTGCTTTGTATCTGAAAATGCAGGAAACAGAAACTTAGACCCATTATGTATTAGGGATATTGTTAAATGACCATACCTTGTATATTTTCATGTTTGCCTTAGGGAACTGACAGATTGTCAATGGGGACACATGTGGGGCCAATAAAACAGTGTATTTTTGGACATTGTGAATTATATTCTACTGTCTGTGTCATACATAATTGCTATTGCATTTTACATAACTTAACAAGTTAACATATACTGTATGCCAAAATGACAAAAACTATTTTTGTTTGGAAGTTAATGTTCGTACATAAATATACATGTACATGACACTTGCTATTTTTAGACTGACTGTCATTTCTACATACATGTTAGAAATTTATTTGATCAATTACTTGAAAACATGACACTGGCTTAATATATATTAAATACAATTATCTTTTCATATTTATTTACACCTAAGATGTAAGTAATTTATATATTTCAGTTTCAGTGATTTGAAATTTGAAACATGGACAAATTTATTAAAATAAGAAGTTTTGTTTCTTAAAACAACATGGTATACATTATTTGTCAAGAAAAATGCAAAAAAAAGAAAACGTTCAAGTCATGCTTCTCTTATTTTTCAACACAATTTTGGGGAAAATTGCCTAAACCTTGACATTTCAAGAAAGAAAGTAAGAGATAAGATTATAATAAACAATCAAAAGTGCTATAAAGCTTAGGTTGCTCACCTGAGGGGCTAAGGAACTAAATTGTTTTGAGCAAGTTTCATGAAGATTCGGCTAAACAAGTGGCCTTTATAGTGTTCACAAACTTTTCTTCAATTTGGCCTGATGACCTAGTTTTTGACCGCACGTGACCGAGTTTTAAACTCGTCTGAGATATCATAAGAACAAATGTTCTCAGCAAGTTTCATGTTGATTGGGCAAAAATGTGACTTCTAGAGTGTTCACAAGCTATTTATTCAATTTGACCTAGTGACCTAATATTTGACCCCACATGACCCAGTTTTGAACTTGTCCCAGATATCGTTGCGTTCTGAGCAAGTTTCATGAACATTGGGCAATAAATGTGGCGTTTAGAGTGTTCACAAGGTAAATGTTGACGACGAACGACTAACGACGGACAAAAGGCGATCACAAAAGGTCACCATGAGAATGTTTTGCTCAGGTGAGCTAAAAATAAGAAATATAATACTATATTAGTAACAGATCGCAATATAAATGAGTGTGAAACATATCGGGTAAGAATTTTTGCATATAATATAGGCATCTTAGTGATGATGAGCATCTATTCAAAATGGCGGACCAGATACCATGGATGATATTTATGATAGAAAAACTAGGTGTTTTTGTTTTTATCCGCGCATAAGACGCACCCAAAAAATGATACACATTTTGGATGAAAAAAGTATGGTTTATAGGTGAGAAATTATGATTAGTCCTTCGAAGTAACAAATGGTAAAAAAACTAGATTCTTTGTTTGATAAACACACATGCCCCCGTTAACGCTGGATCACCCATTTCTTAGTCCAAATTAGGTCAAGGTCAAAGTGAGGTTGGGTGATATGGGTGGATTGAGGATAGTCATAAGCAACAACTGTGTAAGTATCCAAGTGTTGTAGCAAGCGGTGTTGGTGCTAGACAAAACAGTAAACTCTAGTTAACAAAAAAACAGCCCATTTGAATTATTCTAAGTGCAAATTAGGTCAAGGTCAAAGTGAGTTTGGGTGATATGGGTGGATTGGGAACGGTCATAAGTAAAAACTGTGTAAATATCCAAGTGTTGTACCAAGTGGTGTTGGTGGTAGATGAAATAGTGAAATCTAGTTAACCAAGAAATGGCACTTTTGAATTATTATAAGTCCAAATTAGTTCAAGGTCAAGGTCAAAGTAAAGTTTGGTGATATGGGTGGATTGGGGATGGTCATAAACAACAACTGTGTAAGTATCCAAGTGTTGTAGTAAGCAGTGTCGGTGCAAGATGAAACGGTAAAATCTAGTGAACCAAGAAATGGCCCTTTTGAATTATTATAAGTCCAAATTAGGTCAAGGTCAAAGTAAGGTTGGGTGATATGGGTCGATAGGGAATGGTCATAAGCAACAACTGTGTAAGTATCAAAGTGTTGTTACGAGTAAGCGGTGTTAGTGCTAGAAACAGTAAACAGTAAAATCTACTTAATCTTGTCATGGACGGAAGGACGGACGGACGAAGGGCATTCCTATAACCCCCCTCCCACTTTGCGGCGGGGGATTAATACACATTCTTGTTATTTTCATTTCAGGGACAGTTGTTTTGATACTTATTGGTTTAGTAGCATTTTGTAAAATTTTATGTTGATATGTTAAATGTTGAAAGAAATTGGTACGGAGTCGGTTTCGAAAAAAAAAAAAAAGTTTGGCAAGAGGTCAGGGACAGCGGAAGGTCCTGGCGAAGTTTTGATGGCGAGCGTGAATGCCTCAGCTCCAGTTAGGGAGAACTTCACCGATACGGTGAGGCCATCAAGAAATAAACAAAGCTTAAATTATGTTGCTTTGTATCTGAAAATGCAGGAACAGAAACTTAGACCCATTATCTATTAGGGATATTGTTAAATGACCATACCTTGTATATTTTCATGTTTGCATTAGGGAACTGACAGATTGTGAATAGGGACACATGTGGGGCCAATAAAACAGTGTATTTTTGGACATTGTGAATTATATTCTACTGTCTGTGTCATACATAATTGCTATTGCATTTTACATAACTAATCAAGTTAACATATACTGTATGCCAAAATGACAAAAACTATTTTTGTTTAGAAGTTAATGTTCGTACATAAATATACATGTACATGACACTTGCTATTTTTAGACTGACTGTCATTTCACAAGGTAAATGTTGACGATGAACGACTAATGACGGACAAAAGGCGATCACAAAAGCTCATCATGAGAATGTTTTGCTCAGGTGAGCTAAAAATAAGAAATATAATACTATATTAGTAACAGATCGCAATATAAATAAGTGTGAAACATATCGGGTAAGAATTTTTGCATATAATATAGGCATCTTAGTGATGATGAGCATCTATTCAAAATGGTGGACCAGATACCATGGATGATATTTATGATAGAAAAACTAGGTGTTTTTGTTTTTATCCGCGCATAAGATGCACCAAACAAACGATACACATTTTGGATGAAAAAAGTATGGTTTATAGGTGAGAAATTATGATTAGTCCTTCGAAGTAACAAATGGTAAAAAAACTAGATTCTTTGTTTGACAAACACACATGCCCCCATTAACGCTGGATCACCCATTTCTTAGTCCAAATTAGGTCAAGGTCAAAGTGAGGTTGGGTGATATGGGTGATTGAGGATAGTCATAAGCAACAACTGTGTAAGTATCCAAGTGTTGTAGCAAGCGGTGTTGGTGCTAGACAAAACAGTAAACTCTAGTTAACAAAAAAACAGCCCATTTGATTTATTCTAAGTGCAAATTAGGTCAAGGTCAAAGTGAGTTTGGGTGATATGGGTGGATTGGGAACGGTTATAAGTAAAAACTGTGTAAATATCCAAGTGTTGTAGCAAGTGATGTTGGTGTTAGATGAAATAGTGAAGTCTAGTTAACCAAGAAATGGCCCTTTTGAATTATTGTAAGTCCAAATTAGTTCAAGGTCAAGGTAAAGTTTGGTGATATGGGTGGATTAGGGATGGTCATAAACAACAACTGTGTAAGTATCCAAGTGTTGTAGTAAGCAGTGTCGGTGCAAGATGAAACGGTAAATCTAGTTAACCAAGAAATGGCCCTTTTGAATTATTGTAAGTCCAAATTAGGTCAAGGTCAAAGTAAGGTTGGGTGATATGGGTCGATAGGGAATGGTCATAAGCAACAACTGTGTAAGTATCAAAGTGTTGTTACGAGTAAGCGGTGTTAGTGCTAGAAACAGTAAACAGTAAAATGTACTTAATCTTGTCATGGACGGAAGGACGAAGGGCATTCCCATAACCCCCCTCCCACTTTGCGGCGGGGGATTAATACACATTCTTGTTATTTTTATTTCAGGGACAGTTGTTTTGATACTTATTGGTTTAGTAGCATTTTGCATAATTTTATATGTTAAATGTTGAAAGAAATTGGTACGGAGTCGTTTTCGAAAAAAAAAAAAAAGTTTGGCAAGAGGTCAGGGACAGCGGAAGGCCCTGGCGAAGTTTTGATGGCGAGCGTGAATGCCTCAGCTCCAGTTAGGGAGAACTTCACCGATACGGTGAGGCCATCAAGAGATAAACAAAGCTTAAATTATGTTGCTTTGTATCTGAAAATGCAGGAAACAGAAACTTAGACCCATTATGTATTAGGGATATTGTTAAATGACCATACTTTGTATATTTTCATGTTTGCCTTAGGGAACTGACAGATTGTCAATGGGGACACATGTGGGGCCAATAAAACAGTGTATTTTTGGACATTGTGAATTATATTCTACTGTCTGTGTCATACATAATTGCTACTGCATTTTACATAACTTAACAAGTTAACATATACTGTATGCCAAAATGACAAAAACTATTTTTGTTTGGAAGTTAATGTTCGTACATAAATATACATGTACATGACACTTGCTATTTTTAGACTGACTGTCATTTCTACATACATGTTAGAAATTTATTTGATCAATTACTTGAAAACATGACACTGGCTTAATATATATTAAATACAATTATCTTTTCATATTTATTTACACCTAAGATGTAAGTAATTTATATATTTCAGTTTCAGTGATTTGAAATTTGAAACATGGACAAATTTATTAAAATAAGAAGTTTTGTTTCTTAAAACAACATGGTATACATTATTTGTCAAGAAAAATGCAAAAAAAAGAAAACGTTCAAGTCATGCTTCTCTTATTTTTCAACACAATTTTGGGGAAAATTGCCTAAACCTTGACATTTCAAGAAAGAAAGTAAGAGATAAGATTATAATAAACAATCAAAAGTGCTATAAAGCTTAGGTTGCTCACCTGAGGGGCTAAGGAACTAAATTGTTTTGAGCAAGTTTCATGAAGATTCGGCTAAACAAGTGGCCTTTATAGTGTTCACAAGCTTTTCTTCAATTTGGCCTGATGCCCCAGTTTTTGACCGCACGTGACCGAGTTTTAAACTCGTCTGAGATATCATAAGAACAAATGTTGTCAGCAAGTTTCATGTTGATTGGGCAAAAATGTGACTTCTAGAGTGTTCACAAGCTATTTCTTCAATTTGACCTAGTGACCTAATATCTGACCCCACATGACCCAGTTTTGAACTCGTCCCAGGTATCGTTGCGTAAATGTACTTAATCTTGTCATGGACGGAAGGACGAAGGGCATTCCTATAACCCCCCTCCCACTTTGCGGCGGGGAATTAATACACATTCTTGTTATTTTTATTTCAGGGACAGTTGTTTTGATACTTATTGGTTTAGTAGCATTTTGCATAATTTTATATGTTAAATGTTGAAAGAAATTGGTACGGAGTCGTCTTCGAAAAAAAAAGAAAAGTTTGGCAAGAGGTCAGGGACAGCGGAAGGTCCTGGCGAAGTTTTGATGGCGAGCGTGAATGCCTCAGCTCCAGTTAGGGAGAACTTCACCGATACGGTGAGGCCATCAAGAGATAAACAAAGCTTAAATTATGTTGCTTTTTATCTGAAAATGCAGGAAACAGAAACTTAGACCCATTATCTATTAGGGATATTGTTAAATGACCATACTTTGTATATTTTCATGTTTGCCTTAGGGAACTGACAGATTGTCAATGGGGACACATGTGGGGCCAATAAAACAGTGTATTTTTGGACATTGTGAATTATATTCTACTGTCTGTGTCATACATAATTGCTATTGCATTTTACATAACTAATCAAGTTAACATATACTGTATGCCAAAAAAAATGACAAAAACTATTTTTGTTTGGAAGTTAATGTTCGTACATATATATACATGTACATGACACTTGCTATTTTTAGACTGACTGTCATTTCTACATACATGTTAGAAATTTATTTGATCAATTACTTGAAAACATGACACTGGCTTAATATATATTAAATACAATTATCTTTTCATATTTATTTACACCTAAGATGTAAGTAATTTATATATTTCAGTTTCAGTGATTTGAAATTTGAAACATGGACAAATTTATTAAAATAAGAAGTTTTGTTTCTTAAAACAACATGGTATACATTATTTGTCAAGAAAAATGCAAAAAAAAGAAAACGTTCAAGTCATGCTTCTCTTATTTTTCAACACAATTTTGGGGAAAATGGCCTAAACCTTGACATTTCAAGAAAGAAAGTAAGAGATAAGATTATAATAAACAATCAAAAGTGCTATTAAGCTTAGGTTGCTCACCTGAGGGGCTAAGGAACTAAATTGTTCTGAGCAAGTTTCATGAAGATTTGGCTAAACAAGTGGCCTTTATAGTGTTCACAAGGTTTTCTTCAATTTGGCCTGATGACCCAGTTTTTGACCGCACGTGACCGAGTTTTAAACTCGTCTGAGATATCATAAGAACAAATGTTGTCAGCAAGTTTCATGTTGATTGGGCAAAAATGTGACTTCTAGAGTGTTCACAAGCTATTTCTTCAATTTGACCTAGTGACCTAATATCTGACCCCACATGACCCAGTTTTGAACTCGTCCCAGGTATCGTTGCGTTCTGAGCAAGTTTCATGAAGATTGGGCAAATAAATGTGGCCTTTAGAGTGTTCACAAGGTAAATGTTGACGATGAACGACTAATGACGGACAAAAGGCGATCACAAAAGCTCATCATGAAAATGTTTTGCTCAGGCGAGCTAAAAATAAGAAATATAATACTATATTAGTAACAGATCGCAATATAAATAAGTGTGAAACATATCGGGTAAGAATTTTTGCATATAATATAGGCATCTTAGTGATGATGAGCATCTATTCAAAATGGCGGACCAGATACCATGGATGATATTTATGATAGAAAAACTAGGTGTTTTTGTTTTTATCCGCGCATAAGATGCACCAAACAAACGATACACATTTTGGATGAAAAAAGTATGGTTTATAGGTGAGAAATTATGATTAGTCCTTCGAAGTAACAAATGGTAAAAAAACTAGATTCTTTGTTTGACAAACACACATGCCCCCATTAACGCTGGATCACCCATTTCTTAGTCCAAATTAGGTCAAGGTCAAAGTGAGGTTGGGTGATATGGGTGGATTGAGGATAGTCATAAGCAACAACTGTGTAAGTATCCAAGTGTTGTAGCAAGCGGTGTTGGTGCTAGACAAAACAGTAAACTCTAGTTAACAAAAAAACAGCCCATTTGATTTATTCTAAGTGCAAATTAGGTCAAGGTCAAAGTGAGTTTGGGTGATATGGGTGGATTGGGAACGGTTATTAGTAAAAACTGTGTAAATATCCAAGTGTTGTAGCAAGTGGTGTTGGTGTTAGATGAAATAGTGAAATCTAGTTAACCAAGAAATGGCCCTTTTGAATTATTGTAAGTCCAAATTAGTTCAAGGTCAAGGTAAAGTTTGGTGATATGGGTGGATTAGGGATGGTCATAAACAACAACTGTGTAAGTATCCAAGTGTTGTAGTAAGCAGTGTCGGTGCAAGATGAAACGGTAAATCTAGTTAACCAAGAAATGGCCCTTTTGAATTATTGTAAGTCCAAATTAGGTCAAGGTCAAAGTAAGGTTGGGTGATATGGGTCGATAGGGAATGGTCATAAGCAACAACTGTGTAAGTATCAAAGTGTTGTTACGAGTAAGCGGTGTTAGTGCTAGAAACAGTAAACAGTAAAATGTACTTAATCTTGTCATGGACGGAAGGACGAAGGGCATTCCTATAACCCCCCTCCCACTTTGCGGCGGGGGATTAATACACATTCTTGTTATTTTTATTTCAGGGACAGTTGTTTTGATACTTATTGGTTTAGTAGCATTTTGCATAATTTTATATGTTAAATGTTGAAAGAAATTGGTACGGAGTCGTTTTCGAAAAAAAAAAAAGTTTGGCAAGAGGTCAGGGACAGCGGAAGGTCGTGGCGAAGTTTTGATGGCGAGCGTGAATGCCTCAGCTCCAGTTAGGGAGAACTTCACCGATACGGTGAGGCCATCAAGAGATAAACAAAGCTTAAATTATGTTGCTTTGTATCTGAAAATGCAGGAAACAGAAACTTAGACCCATTATGTATTAGGGATATTGTTAAATGACCATACCTTGTATATTTTCATGTTTGCATTAGGGAACTGACAGATTGTCAATGGGGACACATGTGGGGCCAATAAAACAGTGTATTTTTGGACATTGTGAATTATATTCTACTGTCTGTGTCATACATAATTGCTATTGCATTTTACATAACTTAACAAGTTAACATATACTGTATGCCAAAATGACAAAAACTATTTTTGTTTGGAAGTTAATGTTCGTACATAAATATACATGTACATGACACTTGCTATTTTTAGACTGACTGTCATTTCTACATACATGTTAGAAATTTATTTGATCAATTACTTGAAAACATGACACTGGCTTAATATATATTAAATACAATTATCTTTTCATATTTATTTACACCTAAGATGTAAGTAATTTATATATTTCAGTTTCAGTGATTTGAAATTTGAAACATGGACAAATTTATTAAAATAAGAAGTTTTGTTTCTTAAAACAACATGGTATACATTATTTGTCAAGAAAAATGCAAAAAAAAGAAAACGTTCAAGTCATGCTTCTCTTATTTTTCAACACAATTTTGGGGAAAATTGCCTAAACCTTGACATTTCAAGAAAGAAAGTAAGAGATAAGATTATAATAAACAATCAAAAGTGCTATAAAGCTTAGGTTGCTCACCTGAGGGGCTAAGGAACTAAATTGTTTTGAGCAAGTTTCATGAAGATTCGGCTAAACAAGTGGCCTTTATAGTGTTCACAAACTTTTCTTCAATTTGGCCTGATGACCTAGTTTTTGACCGCACGTGACCGAGTTTTAAACTCGTCTGAGATATCATAAGAACAAATGTTCTCAGCAAGTTTCATGTTGATTGGGCAAAAATGTGACTTCTAGAGTGTTCACAAGCTATTTATTCAATTTGACCTAGTGACCTAATATTTGACCCCACATGACCCAGTTTTGAACTTGTCCCAGATATCGTTGCGTTCTGAGCAAGTTTCATGAACATTGGGCAATAAATGTGGCGTTTAGAGTGTTCACAAGGTAAATGTTGACGACGAACGACTAACGACAGACAAAAGGCGATCACAAAAGGTCACCATGAGAATGTTTTGCTCAGGTGAGCTAAAAATAAGAAATATAATACTATATTAGTAACAGATCGCAATATAAATGAGTGTGAAACATATCGGGTAAGAATTTTTGCATATAATATAGGCATCTTAGTGATGATGAGCATCTATTCAAAATGGCGGACCAGATACCATGGATGATATTTATGATAGAAAAACTAGGTGTTTTTGTTTTTATCCGCGCATAAGACGCACCCAAAAAATGATACACATTTTGGATGAAAAAAGTATGGTTTATAGGTGAGAAATTATGATTAGTCCTTCGAAGTAACAAATGGTAAAAAAACTAGATTCTTTGTTTGATAAACACACATGCCCCCGTTAACGCTGGATCACCCATTTCTTAGTCCAAATTAGGTCAAGGTCAAAGTGAGGTTGGGTGATATGGGTGGATTGAGGATAGTCATAAGCAACAACTGTGTAAGTATCCAAGTGTTGTAGCAAGCGGTGTTGGTGCTAGACAAAACAGTAAACTCTAGTTAACAAAAAAACAGCCCATTTGAATTATTCTAAGTGCAAATTAGGTCAAGGTCAAAGTGAGTTTGGGTGATATGGGTGGATTGGGAACGGTCATAAGTAAAAACTGTGTAAATATCCAAGTGTTGTACCAAGTGGTGTTGGTGGTAGATGAAATAGTGAAATCTAGTTAACCAAGAAATGGCACTTTTGAATTATTATAAGTCCAAATTAGTTCAAGGTCAAGGTCAAAGTAAAGTTTGGTGATATGGGTGGATTGGGGATGGTCATAAACAACAACTGTGTAAGTATCCAAGTGTTGTAGTAAGCAGTGTCGGTGCAAGATGAAACGGTAAAATCTAGTGAACCAAGAAATGGCCCTTTTGAATTATTATAAGTCCAAATTAGGTCAAGGTCAAAGTAAGGTTGGGTGATATGGGTCGATAGGGAATGGTCATAAGCAACAACTGTGTAAGTATCAAAGTGTTGTTACGAGTAAGCGGTGTTAGTGCTAGAAACAGTAAACAGTAAAATCTACTTAATCTTGTCATGGACGGAAGGACGGACGGACGAAGGGCATTCCTATAACCCCCCTCCCACTTTGCGGCGGGGGATTAATACACATTCTTGTTATTTTCATTTCAGGGACAGTTGTTTTGATACTTATTGGTTTAGTAGCATTTTGTAAAATTTTATGTTGATATGTTAAATGTTGAAAGAAATTGGTACGGAGTCGGTTTCGAAAAAAAAAAAAAAGTTTGGCAAGAGGTCAGGGACAGCGGAAGGTCCTGGCGAAGTTTTGATGGCGAGCGTGAATGCCTCAGCTCCAGTTAGGGAGAACTTCACCGATACGGTGAGGCCATCAAGAAATAAACAAAGCTTAAATTATGTTGCTTTGTATCTGAAAATGCAGGAACAGAAACTTAGACCCATTATCTATTAGGGATATTGTTAAATGACCATACCTTGTATATTTTCATGTTTGCCTTAGGGAACTGACAGATTGTGAATAGGGACACATGTGGGGCCAATAAAACAGTGTATTTTTGGACATTGTGAATTATATTCTACTGTCTGTGTCATACATAATTGCTATTGCATTTTACATAACTAATCAAGTTAACATATACTGTATGCCAAAATGACAAAAACTATTTTTGTTTAGAAGTTAATGTTCGTACATAAATATACATGTACATGACACTTGCTATTTTTAGACTGACTGTCATTTCTACATACATGTTAGAAATTTATTTGATCAATTACTTGAAAACATGACACTGTATTGTTGTATAAATACTTGTATTTGAACAAAGACTGTTGCCATGATTGGCAAATCCAAACCCGATTAAAAAAAAGGGCTAAATGTGAGAAATCCGTCTCACTTTTTAAGACTAAATTTAAATTTAAAATAAGATATGGAATAAAAATAACCGCACAATGTATTTCTTACATCAATTTTATATAATAATATCATCATAGGTTATTACATGTGCACTAGGAGATAGACTGTCGGTTCAGGAGGTAGTTGTCGATTTTGAGGCCGCGTTATGGAAAGCCGTGAAATGTGTGTCACTTTCAACAGTGACACTGAAAGGCTGCAGCTTTCACTGTTTGACGGCATATGCAAACTTTGAAAACTTGTTCAAACAAGGCTTGTCACAGGATGTGACGTATGCCCCCGAAGCATATGATTGTCAGAGGAAGGCAACACAATGTCAGTTACTTGTTGGCAAACATGACGCTTCCTACAAAAAGAGTTATGATCCTTGTGCTCTGCACTTCATCTCAACATCATCTATCAATGTATGTGGTTTTATTTTAAATCACTTCAATACTAATGAAGTTATGCACTGTAATTAACTGAAGAGCAATAACTCCATAAATATTGAAGAAAGAATTTGGTTTTATTTAAAATCCCTTCAATACTAATGCAGTTATGTCTGCACACAAAAATAAACAAAGGGCAATTACTCCGTAAATATTGAACATTATATGAAGTTTCATTTGAATCCTTTCAATACTAATGGAGTTATGCTTCGCACAAGGAAATATATGCTTCACATACAGCAAAGGGCAATAACTCCATAAATATTGAAGAAAGAGTTGTTGTCCTTGTTCTCTGCACTTCCCCTCATTGTCCTCTATCATTATATGAAGTTTCATTTGAATCCCTTCAATACTAATGGAGATGTGCTCCACACAAAAGATTAAACAAAGGGCAATAACTCCGTAAATATTGAAGAAAGAGTTGTGGTCCTTGTACTCTGCACTTCCTCTCATTGTCCTCTATCATTAATGAAGTTTCATTTGAATCCCTTCAATACTAATAGAGTTCCCTTCAATACTAATAGAGTTATGCTCTGCACAAGAAGCATGACAGACACATGGACAGACAGACTATTACTATATGCCCCTAAGTTCCCTTCGGGGGCATAAAAAATCAAGAGTTGTTTCATCTATTTATTTCTACATTCTTTAATAAATCCTGAATCATAAAGACACGACCTCAAGATTATTACAAAAGCTTTTGAACATCAGAACACTATGAGGTTCTTGTTAAATGCAAAGTTCTCCCAGCAAAATGGCCCTTTCACCTTGTTCTACCTAGCATAGAGAATGGGTAGCTACCGTGTCTTTGGTGTGAGGCATGTGATGGAACACGTCAAAAGTCCAGGGATGGAAATGAACGAGCGCCCACTCGCCCGAGGCAACCGAATTTTGCAGTGGGGGAGTGATTCCAACAAGCTGGTAGTCTATGTTGGTGACTAGCTTTTTAGAAAGCCATACTCCGCTTGCGATAATAATTACTCGCTGATGTTCTTATACGCCATCCCTCTGCTTATTAATTATTCGTCCAATAAAAGCTATAGATAAATTTCTCAGCCAATCGTAACGCTCATTAACCAGGGTTAAATGAACTGTAGTGTAAACACCACCTGACAAACTACTTCATACCTTTTATACTGCTCTACAAACAGTTAGGATGGTGTCATTGATGATACTTGCAAAATTGACCGTATTTGTCAAGGAGATAATTAGCGCTTCAGGTGTAATTAAAGGTGTTGACACTTGATACTTCTCAACACAGCGAAAACACATCTAGTGTAATATATCCTCATTGCGATTTTCTCAACAAAAATATTTTCAGTGTCAATAAACAATGGATGCTAAATTTACAATTTTGATGTTTAGAAGCTTTTAAAGCGCAGATTTTTTTCCCCACAAATTAGGATCTGAATTTTTAGGTGCGTCTTATATGCGGGCATCCTATACATGATAATTTACGGTACTGAATATCACTGTAATGTTCAACATGCATTTTCAAAATTTTGTGGGCCCCTAAAACTTTGGATGGGCTCCTAAATCTAGAAAGCTACGGGCCCTCTTGGGCAACCAGAGAAAAAAAGTTAACTTCCACCCCTGAAAGTCCCCTTAAAAATGACAACTGATGGGAGAACTTTCCTGGGTACTTGGGCGACAAATGGGACAAAAAAGGTAAAAAAGTAAATCTTGCATACAGAGTGGTCAAACTAATGAAATTTGGCACTTTAATGAGGTTTCACAAATGACCCAGACATAAAGACAGTGGAGCTCTTTACAGAATATGCAAATACCTTCATGAAAATCAAACAGGAAGCTAGTGGATGGCCTGATTTGGTTAAAACCGAAGAAGACAAACAGAAATATGCATGAAAAAAGAGAAGGGGTTCGTCCTTGGCGAAACTCAAAGACCACAAAGACCATGAAAATACTAGAACGACTATATAACTTTTTTCCATCTTGGAGACAAGCCCATGGTGTTTCCATCTTGGAGACAAGCCCATGGTGTTTCAATTTCAGGGCTGTTATAAACGTGGAAAGAAACAAGAGCAAAAAATATCAAACAGAGCAGGGGATTACAGTGTAGTAAAATGTCAGCATCACAATTGGTCTAATTGTAGGAATGCCAGTTACGACACTACTTCTGACAACATGCAAAGATTTACACCTTCAGCGACACAATACACTTTGGCTTTTTTCAAGGACATTACATAAAATACTTCTTGAATGGTGACAGTAGCACTGTTTGACATGTTAGACATGAATATCGAACTACCACCAAAAGATTAGCCCTCATATTGCCAACAACCAAGTATGTCTCCCTACTAGTTTATCGAAGAGACATCGCCATTTATTTGCACCACAGACATTCCATTTGATGCTATTGGCAAACACACAAGTCACAAAACTTACCCATAGGATTGGTGGTATGTAAGCCATGCAAATATTACTAGCCACACCTCTTCTTCAAGGATACTTAAATCATGAGATAGTTGACACAACAATTTACGAAGTGGTTGAGTTTCACGCTGATTGTTGCTTTAAAGAATTTGTAAAGAAAGTGAACAATTCGAGAAGGCTAGGAGATAAGGATCGGGACATGGCCATCATAGCGGATACCATGATGGTTACGGTTACGGTTCTTTAATCATAGACAAAAGCAAGCATCGACAAATCGTACATTGAAGGAGAAAATGAAATGTCTCAAGGTGATTGAGCCTCGTTTCCAAAAGCTTGATTGTCTCGACCAGGACGAGTATTACGAAATCAAAATGGCTAAACCAAAAATCACAAAAGGCCATCTGTCTATGCTTCCCTACCAATAATTTGAAGAGACATCGTCATTGTTTTGCACCACAGACATACCATTTGATGCTGATAACAAACACATGCAAACTTATTGTTCGGAACTCTCAGTAGTCTGACAAGTCGCAAAGAAATACTAGTATTTGCATGCATACATTAGTCGTTTGTAGTTTTTATTTAGAGTAATATAGAGCTTTTTAGGATGCTGTCCAGGTTTATTCTTTAGTTATTTGGCAACAACAATACAAATAAAATTACCTTTCAAAAGGAGGAGGATGCCCTCCAAGTCACCGAATCTAATCATCCAGCAGTAAAGCTTGGATGAGTGGATAACATTTGACATTGCATTCAAAACAATGCAAATGTTAAGATAACAGTTTACGGATAAAGTTTTGCATTGAAACTATCTCTAGTCCGAGATCCCCCTAAAAAAGATGACAAAAGCTGATACAAGTTAACAGTAAGTTAAATGGAACCTCCTTCTTAATTAAATGGCCTCCATCGCTAGATTCAGTGCAATCAGGTTGAAAGCTTTACAATGACAAGACAGGATTACATTCTTAGAAGAAAATAACCTTCACTAATCCCTGCCTGAATTGACTGTACTTGTCGGAAAAACACTAAATGCAATTTAGAAAGACAATACATTAAGATCTTTAAAGACTGGATACGTATCAGAAAGATAATAAATTATTATTATCATTTAATAACATTGTCCCATCTGTTCTGAATAGTATATATTATTAAATTATGCTAATAGTCATATTTACAATACAGACTGTATGGGGTAAGTTTTGCAATGCTGTCAGATGTTTGCCCATGTCTTTAAACCAAAGTATTAGGTGCACCAACTTTTCTAAAACTGAATTTTTGGAGCAAACAAGGTGCATTATGTAAAACGTTTTATGGTGCTAGAAAGACCCTGGAAAGTCCAGAAAGACCCAAGAAAGAACAAAAGAAATGTTTGATAGAAGTTGTAGACTTACATGTATGGTACTTTTAAAAGTTTTTCTCTTAGTGACATTGACACTGCATTACATGTGCCACAGAATATTAATGACCAGATCCACATGGGCCAATATGTAAATCTTACTCTTTTATTAAAATGTACTTAAATATAATATTTTGTATCATGCTTATGGTGTTATTTATTTTTTTTTTTGCATATTTTTAAAGATCATAACCTTTTATAAATGCAAATTACCACTTGCAGAACATTCAACAAATATGCAGAAACGCAATGACTGTGACTTCAGTATTCTGAACCCTGAAATTTTCATTCTGCCCCCTAGCAATTTCACAGCAGGGGCTCTTGAATCCTGCATTTTGAAATCTACTGAAATCCCTAACCCTTGTAAGGGGATGCTACTCAATGGGTTCTTTCTTGCCAGAGGTAGATCATACCCTATGGAAGGAAAAGAGGGAAGGGGGAATCAAGAACGGCACCTCCTCATGAATATTCATATTTGCAGAACCAAAAATCCCGAAATTAATTTGATATCTCCCTGAAAAAATGGCACTGCCTAGCTGGACCGTCATTGATCCCAAACACGGTTTTGTTGACAGTTTGGAATGTGGAATTAATATGCAAGACGATAGAGCTGTCAACAAGTTTCAATATGTCTGCCTTAGGTGCGCAAAGTATTTTAGTTCAAATAATGGTTTGTATTATTGTTATGGTTCCTCTGCCATCAGTGATATTTATTTTGGATAACACATTTGGAATACAACACTCTACATTTCAAGAAATGAAGTTGACTGTTATGACGCTGTCAAAAAGTAATATCGATTATAATAAAGGGAAAGTAAGTGCTGGTCTAGGGCTATCCCGACCCCATCCACAAAATCATGTTGTTTCGTATTTAATTTTCCTTAGAAGTTTCATCCCAATTACGATGTGACAACTTTGGCTTGATGCTGCCAAAAACCATGAAAATAGCTAGTGTCATCAGAAAATTGCCTCCAGGTTTCAAAGAAGAGATTCACGTGAAACAGAGGCAAATTACGTACAAAATCAATTTAAAGGTTGAAAATGATCAATTGTCAATCAAAATGGGAAATTCCGCTTTTGGCCAAGTATTATAAGAAACTTCAAAGGCGTTGTGCCAGCTTGACGAGACAAAATGCAGGGTTGGCTTATTGATCGGTCGAGTATTGAGTACTGACCGGGCTGACAGTTCAATACATGTCGAGTATTGAGTACTGACCGGGCTGACAGTTCAATACATGTCTATCCAGCATTACGCTCTTCATTTTGATTTTTTGTTCGATTATATTTCAATGGATTTGATCATTTTTATGCACTTACAGGCATATTCAAGGATATTCCATGACAATTTATGAAAATTGCATGATTTTTTAATAATAACATCCAAATGATCAAGATTCCATGATTTGTCCAGACAGTGCCCATTTCCAAGACTTTTCCAGGTATTAACTCTGTGCATGGCTTTGTTTCACTATTTACAAAAGGCCAAATATAGGCTGCTTCACGAATGTTGTATGCGCTACTTTAAAATTATTGTATGTGCTACTTCACAATTAGGTATAGGTTTTTCACAGTGATAATATAATGTATATGATATCAACAGAGTTTGGTGACAGTGTTGACTTGTTGGACATGACATATGGAACCAAACTTTTATTTTTTTTAATGTTTAAGAAATAATTTTCAATGAAAGTCCATTTTGTCACAACTGTAAGCATTTAAATGCTGGCTTTTCCACAATTTATAGAAAAATCACACTTTCATTTCAGAAACAGAAAGGCTCGGGCCTCTGCACAATTCGGTGAAAAAAAGCCCTGTGAAGTGATCAATGTTGTTATAGCCTGAGCATTTAAAACTTATCATCTAAATGCCTGACCGAACTATTATTATTTTACTTGCACACAAGTGGGACCGATGGACATGCAAATTATTATATAGACACAAGGGATCATCATAAACAAGTTAAATCAATGAAAGGGTAGCCCACCGAAAAAACACTTATGGCATTATTAACACATGCATGAACACAACCAAGTATAAATATATGAAACGATTCGAGAGAAAATTTATGCTAATAGAGTTTACAAGTGCTGAGTAAACGTGTCTGAGCTATAGTAATACTGGAACTGCATGACCATGGGAAGACACCAGTTCCTCTCACCAAAAAAATTAGATATGAGGCGTGTCGTGAGAAAACCGGTTTTAATGCATGTGCGTGAAGTGTCGTCCCGGATTAGCCTGTGCAGTTGCACAGGCTAATCCAGGACGGCACTTTCCGCTTTTATGGTATTTTCTGTTTCAAGGAAGTCTCTTCTAAACATAAATCTGTTTTATCTGAACATATCTCCCCATGTTACAGTAAACCAGATCTGTTTGAATCGTTTAAGTTTAACAATGTAGACTCTCTGGATCTGCTTTTATCTCTTATCAGTGTAGATAGTCCAGCGTTACTTAAAGCCTTTTAAACTATGATTCTTTTCTATAATCTAACAAACTGTTGGTTGACTGCACAGAGTTCAAGTCCTCGAAACAGGTTTGACTTAACGCAAGATAGATAGATAGATAAAGCAATATAGCACCAGCACACTCTTTGGCATACAATATTCCTCACATTCAGCCCAACTGCTCTCTGCTTGCTCTCAGTCGGATGAATATTAAAACAGGTTTGACTTAACGTAAGATAGATAGATAGATAAAGCAATATACATGTAGCACCAGCACACTCTTTGGCATACAATATTCCTCACATTCAGCCCAACTGCTCTCTGCTTGCTCTCAGTCGGATGAATATTAAATGAGCAAATGCAGCAAACCTGCCACCTTGCCTTAGATCTTACCCTGTGAGAATTTTATAGTAATGTCATACAAGCTTACAAGGATTGTGGATTGTCTTAACATGCTGCTTTTTCCTCGCTCTAGCTGGAACTGCCCAACTTGAAGTTGGTCATCAATGTTACCTCTGATGTAGGTCCTGTTTACTTCCATGTCCAGCAATTTTCTCTTCATGAAAGTTCTGCTCACTTCAGTGGCCATCAATTTTACCTTTCAGAATTTTTCTGCTTAGAGCTGATACTTGTCCACACTAGTTCAGTCACAGGTACAGCTTTCTGTTCACCTCTGAGATGGCCAGATCTGACAGTGGTGGGGTGTTGTCTGGCTGCATTGTGACGTTACTAGCAGGGATTGAACATTCATCTGAAAAAAATCTGTAAAAGTTTGTTTCTTTCTTGATTCGAGATTTTTGTTCACAAGAATGATCTCACCAAGTCGAATCTTGGAATTTAAAGATTTTAATGAAATTTAGCTGCGAGAGACATTTTCCGAGCCAATACTTAGAAATCAGTGCCATAAAACGAACTAATTCCCCAATTTTTCCCAATTGGAATGATCTTTTTCACAAAATCTGTATTGACAAAACCATGAATATATAGCACATGTGAATCTTGATTGAAAATGATCACAATATGACTTACATTTGTATTGATTGAAGGTATTAAAATACAGCTTTTAGAGAAAATATCACTAGTTTGATGAATACATTTATCCTCATCTTGTATAAATTAAACCCAGTGTGCGTGAAAGTCTGTCAGGCCTCGGACAGAGCCAGTGAATTCTGAGACCACTGTCCCTAATTATTTGCAAGCTAAATTGTGGCACGTCGTGAGAAAACCGGTCTAAATGCATGTGCGTAAAGTGGCGTCCCGGATTAGCCTGTGCAGTCCGTACAGGCTAATCCAGGACGGCACTTTCCGCATACAGTGGATTTACATTTAGAAGAGACTTTCTTGAAACATAAAATACCATAAAAGCGGAACGTGTCGTCCTCAGATTTTTTTTGTAGCCTGTAAAGTGGAGTTGGGGCCTTTCATAATTAGCAGATTACTAGGACAACTAAATTTTTCCTGTCAACTTTTCCATGGCCAAGTGTAATTCAGGGTGTGAAAATGATGTACAAGTTGGAAATTAATAAAAATATATTATTATATACCTATACATTTGAATAATAAATTGTGTTTTATTTATTATTTCACGCATTCTCATTTTTTAGACCGAAAAGCATAACATAAATATGAAATTTATGACTTCTCATTTCCATACAAATTTATGTTTAAATAAAATTGGAACTTATCTGTGTTGAGTTTTAAGTGATGGCCATATTGTGAAAGCTTTATTTTTTGCTGTAGTACGCTGTCAACATATGCTTGAGTTTTACTTATGTATTTTACGTGACAGTGATACCGGCCTAATGACATATGCAGATTATGATAAAAAACAAACATAAGAGATGCACTTTTTTTTGTCTTTATAAACTTATCGACACGGCAATTTCTATTATTTAACTCCTTGAAAACACTTAACTGATAACATTATCGAACAATGGACACTTAAAATGGAAAAATGGGCTAAAGAAACAGTAATTTCTTGCATTATTGTCCTTTTGTTTTGTTCATATACTCTCACACCTAAAATAAAGCGTAAATACAGAGTCAAATATAATAATAGTTCACACAAAACCTTTATAAACCCTAAAGCAGAAATAATAGAGCTCCATTGATATAAGACCATTTTACAGGATTTTTTTTTATAACATGTGCTTTTGTCACGTAAAATTCATTAAACAAGTAACACATTATACAAGTACGTACTTCAGCAGAAAAGGGGGTTAATCTATCGTAGATGTGTGGAAATTAACTTGCAAATATAAAATTTTTTAGAAAAATAAAGATTATAATTGACATAGAACCATTAAAATGCTAAATCCATACCAATTGTCACGTAAAATTCAATGAACTCAACTGTTACATTTAACGGACATCACATGTGGTAAAACTATCGCAGACTCTTTTGAAATGACATCCTTGTTTTCTGAATAACTAGATTTATTTTACCAATATAAATGTGATAGATGATGAATAATTGTAGAGTATTTTAAATTTTAATGACAGTTCATATTTGTCACGTAAAATTCAACTAACGTTTTCAAGATTTCAGCTATTTTAAGCCCAGTCTTTGTAAATATACGTTTGTATTATTGGACAAAAAAAACTTATTTAAACATAATATTAGTGAAATTAAAACAAACAAAAACAATAAGTTAAACATTTTATGTTTTAATTTTACGTGACATTTTATGAATTTTACGCGACATTTTAATCTATGCTCTATATGTGCACCAGACCCTGATAATCAACCAAGCGTCATAACAGCATTTATCTTTAATTACTTCTTAGCATAAGTGCAGTTAAAACACAATCTTTCTATCAAGTTATCACGATATATTTGACAAAAACAAGGGGAATTCAAATAAGTAACCAAACACAATAGATCATGTGTCATTGATTTCAACTAAATGGCCCTAGAAAAACATTCAATGACGTCAAAAATATCACGGCATAAACCGAAAAAAATTGAACAAATTATTTGTTCGCTGTCTACACCGCGGTAAGCGCACGTTTAATAAAATTGTCACGTAAGGATTAAGTCACGTAAACTTCAAGTTTACGTTTCCAATAACCAAAATCTGTTATATTTTTGATAACTCATCACTCTAGTTATCATAATGTACAGTTCTCAGTAAGAGGTTATATATATGTATATAACACTGTGAAATTCATAGAGAAAAGTCTGGCAAGAGACAAACAGTCGTCACGTAAAGCTTCACAGAAAAAATTCCCCCATATGAGCGTAGCCCATTAATGGCTTAAATCTTGATTTTGTATGAAAAAGTTGATGAAAACTTTGTTTTTTCATAAGAAGTTGTGTCAAGTCTTATCAATTGAAATGTTAAACCATGATTTTTTTCAAAACAATTTTATGAGCAAATAAGTTAGTGTCACGTAAACTTCAAGCATCTTGTGACACAAATAAAATATTATTTTTTTTTAATGATATAATTCTGCAGTATTTTTTTCTATCTTGAAACCTAATTGTACACACAATAACCAATCAAGTATTAAACCAAACTAATTGAACTCGGTCAAAATGCAGAATAAATTACCCATTAAAAATATGGCATTATGTTTATGACAGTGGATTTTATAGGGGGTATGTTGATAAAGGACACGTTTAATTAATTCAAAAGAGTTTCTGATACATCTTTTTTGGTTTCATTTAAAACAAATACATTGTGCTTATAAAACAAGGTGCCTACATAACTCATATATATGGACATACACATTTTGTGATAGTTATTGTACCTGTGACATGTATTTGACCGAAAAACTGAGAATGAGTGATTCAAGGAAAATCCATATCAGAAGACCTGGAATAAAACTATATTTTTGTTTGGACAAGTGACTTTTGCTTGCTGTGACAAGTGACTTTTGCTTGCAGACAAGTAGATTTTTTCAATAAACTTGTCTATGGACAACTAAACAATTTTGATATTTCCCCACCCCTGACTAACATGATTACGTGATGCCAAAGCTGATAGGCAACAATCTCATTTCCAATTTTGCAATTTCTCACTGGAGTTAACTAAACCCCTAACACCTCACCAGTGATCAGTGTTCGGGAGTCCAGTGGTGGCGTGCACAGATGGATGTATCCAAACCAGACGGGGTAGGCCAGCAGCCACAGTACACACAGGTAGCATGGCACTGCAACAGCCCAGTACCTGAACATGTACAAGAAACAGGCACATAAACAATGTGGAGCTATGAGCCAACTAGGCTTCTTATCTTTTAAAAACCTATGAGCCCAAACATATTATGAGCTGATTTCACTATTGAAGTTTTGTTCACTTACTGTAACGAACATTTTTACCATTGGTTTGTTCAGGATCGCAAAGATTGTGTTTGTTTTATAAGTAATAGTAAATAATATTACAATTTTTGTTTAAAGCATTTTTTTCATCATTCATTTACCGGTACGGGTCCATTTTGGCCGACACATTATAATATGAACATGAATGGATAATTTTCTTCACATAATCAGATATATTTGTCCTCATTTAACAGGCTCCGGTAAGAGGACCCATTCCCAATGCCAAATATGGGATATTTTTCCCAACAGGAATGACAAACGTCCAAAATCTGAAGTAACAAAATCCTAAATACATAGAAAATGCGACTGAATCTAAGTTGTTACATGTAATCATGAAATTACCTTTCCCTACACATTACCTATACTTACTTTTGGGGAAGGTAGGAAAAGCCTATTGTGTCCAGCAACTGCTCAGGAAAATATGCCCAGATGACATACACAACTGTAAAATATTGAATTCATAACACCTTTTTACCATTTTATACAACAGGCAATTTTTATTTAAAGTTCATTATCAGGTGAAATACTCAACTGTTAACGTATTCAATCGGCAATTTTCATTAATTTTCATTATTAGGTGGAATGCTCAATTGTACGCGTATCGATTTGTAAAAATAATATACATATACACTGCTTCATTGTAGTGACATTATGTTAGAAAACATGAGTGCAAAAATACCAAACGCACCTACTTATTAATATACTGATAGGATAAAACATGTACAAGTACACTCATGGGGTCTGGATTGTTAATAAAGAGATCAAAGTCAAAGCATATCAGTAGTAGACATTATGATTCTACAATATATTGTCATATAATTACAAAAAGAAGTATAAGAACTTATTGATCTTAAAACATTAAAGAGAATTCCTACAATTTGTATTACTTTTATATCGGAAAAAAAATGACATTGCAAAGCGCATCAATATTTTATCAATTTCAGGGGGTCATGCTTAACCAGAATCCAAATTGAATTTGTACATTCAGTGATTTTTTTCAAGCTAATTTGTGGCTGAAATAGGGCCCTCTTTACAATGCAAACAGGTATGCTTTTTTCACAAATGTTCATCCAAATTTCACATTTGCTAGCAAGTTTACGTTTGACTTTTTGTTTGGTTAGTTTTATTCCATGCAAAGGTTTTCTTCTAGACTGATTAGGATGTTTATATCAAAAGGCATATAATATGTTCACGTTCAATTTAAATTGTGCAATCAAACCTTGATAGAATAATTTGAATGTATAATTTCATACATAATAGGTTTAAATGTTGTTTTCACAAAATGGTGTTAAGGCAGTAATTTTCACAATTCAAAGGGCACCTGCCCCATTCACACTTTGAAAATGAAAATCTGTTTTAAATAAATTTGCATAACAGTGTATGGGATTCACACTTTAATCAGTCTAAGGCAAACAATTTCGGTCTGCAATCATAGGAAGACCAGACATGTATCGCCAGTGTTTTTCCTCAATATAAACTGGGTACCTGAAAAAGGTACCTTCCCAATCCAAGTTAGCTCATTTTTTTTCCCAATTTGAAAGTTAAAAATTCCAAATATCTTGGAAAATAATGTTAAACGTTCCCAAAAAGTTAATATATTTTACCTCCTGGAAACACAAGTACATGTGAAAGAATCAATGAAAAAGTTGTTGTAGAGTTTATGTATTTTAACTTATAGTTTTCTAATTCTTTTTCGCAGTTTTTGCTGAAAGTGATAAAATTCCCAATTTGGTTAAAAACGACAGTAATTTTCCCAATTTAACCCGTACCGGTACCATTCCCAAAGTAGGGAGCAAAAATATGTCTTCTACAACATAATCAATACATACCGAATATAACATAAGCTGCCAGGTACAGTACAAAACCATATATTGCTCTCACTGGGGTTGGTGATGGGGAAGACATTGTTTGATGTAGATTACATCGGTATGACCTGAAAAAAATGGAAACAATCCATCTATTTAGTATTACAACTTGACTTCCATAAACTTCCATAGATTAACAAACAAATCATGCCAGGGGTAAAGATCACCACATTTGACTGTTGTAACTGTTTTTGAAGAGCACATTTCAAAACTCTTTCAGCCAGCCCATAAGTTTTTGCTGATTATATTGGATTTCCTTCATTGTTTATATGAAATGTTCATTGTTAGCGTGTGCCATGTACTAGAGTGACTACTAGATTTATAACGTAAAACTACCCATTTATTCTAATGTCAGTATATTTTTAAATAGCATCTATTTATTCTGGTAAGTTTGTGTCCTATCCTCCTGCAAGTTAGTATTTGAACGTCTCGCACCGTATTCACAAAGGATTAATGACAGGATCAAGATCGGTCTTAGCTGATCTTGAACTTCTAGCTCATCTGAGCAGATTCTCAAAAATATTTTATATTAAAATAACTTCTTGTCTAGATAAAAAAAAAAAAAGAACAAATGTGAGTCTTTGATTAAACACTTAATTGAAATGTACGCTGAGTGGAGTCCAGAATTATGTATAATGTGTATTTGACAATTTAAATTGATCCAGATTTTCAGTGAACGGCATTCTTCAGCCTGATCCTGATATGTCGGGCTAAGTTCATCTTGAACCAAAAATCAGGCTTAACTTGTTTTGTGAACACGTGGTCTGATGTCATTTTCAATACAATGATGCAACGTAACGTGTCCGAATTCTAAGCAAAGTTTAGTTCAAAGATTATCCCAACCATGGAGTGCAAATAGAAGTATAAATTCGAAATTTAAAATTAATAATTTTGTTAATCTTGATATGCATGGTTTTCAATTTATTAAAAATTTACAAATAGTTGGTAACATTGATTTGGTTTTTTTCAGTTCAGTATGTGTCAATTCATGTGATCTGAATACAGGGTTCGACCTGAACACGTGTCAGTCGGTCCGTGACCTGTGATTTTTCGCTCGGACTGGTTGTCTTCGAAGGACGACCGGTCCGGTGACCAGTTGTTTTTGGACATTGTTTATTAGCATTTTACCACAAGCTCTCGTGTATAAATAGCACCTTTTTCGATTCTTCAACTTTCCAATCATTATGTAATAACAGTGTGTTATTCGTTGCAAAATCAATTTAATACCATTTTGACATAAGAAATAATATCTGACGGGCATTGTAGTTGCCTTAAATTTTTACTTTTATTGAAGCAATTTCCATTTATAATAATTATTATTATATATAGCCATTTAATAACCTTTTATTATTTCAATACAAAATTAATTAAACAACATTTATATTATATAATAATGAGTTAGTACAGTAGAGTCCACTTAATTGAATATCTGATAATTGAATATTTCGCTTAATTGAATAAAGATTGAAAACACCAAACCATATGCATTCATTCCCATTGTAAAAACACCGCCTAATCTGATAGAAAATATGGTGTCATCCGGTTAATTAAATAGCCAATTATCAGTTGTAGATGTATAGTCCGCTCAATAATCTCACAATCTCCGAGATACGTATAGGATAGTTTTGACAGGCACGCTTTAATGAGCGCCTTTGTTATCATTTCACACCACGCATGTATGCAGTGTCGAATATTTTGTAATGTACACATGTCATGAATTTGTTTGTTTGTATAATTCCTGTATGTTTTATATAAATGTTATTATTTTTGTTAAATACGCTTATTAAATGCTGTAAATATATGTGTTCTACATAAAACACATAAAGTAATTAAACGAGTTTAGTTACATGCAATACGAACAAAGTGCAAATACATGTCATACAGTGTATATGCACTCTAGAACGCAATGTAGCCTGTGAGTGATTATCAAATACACGTCATACAGTGAATATGCACTCTAGTACGTAATGTAGCCTGTGAGTGCTTATCAAATACATGTCATACAGTGTATATGCACTCTAGAACGTAATGTAGCCTGTGAGTGATTATCAAATACACATCATACAGTGTATATGCACTATAGAACGTAATGTAGCCTGTGAGTGATTATCAAATACACGTCATACAGTGTATATGCACTCTAGAACGTAATGTAGCCTGTGAGTGATTATCAAATACACATCATACAGTGTATATGCACTCTAGAACGTAATGTAGCCTGTGAGTGATTATCAAATACACATCATACAGTGTATATGCACTCTAGAACGTAATGTAGCCTGTGAGTGATTATCAAATACACATCATACAGTGTATATGCACTCTAGAACGTAATGCAGCCTGTGAGGGATTATCAAATACATGTCATACAGTGTATATGCACTCTAGAACGTAATGTAGCCTATGAGTGCTTATCAAATACACATCATACAGTGTATATGCACTCTAGAACGTAATGCAGCCTGTGAGGGATTATCAAATACATGTCATACAGTGTATATGCACTCTAGAACGTAATGCAGCCTGTGAGTGATTATCAAATACACGTCATACAGTGTATATGCACTCTAGAACGTAATGTAGCCTGTGAGTGCTTATCAAATACATGTCATACAGTGTATATGCACTCTAGAACGTAATGTAGCCTGTGAGTGCTTATCAAATACATGTCATACAGTGTATATGCACTCTAGAACGTAATGTAGCCTGTGAGTGCTTATCAAATACACATCATACAGTGTATATGCACTCTAGAACGTAATGTAGCCTGTGAGTGATTATCAAATACACATCATACAGTGTATATGCACTATAGAACGTAATGTAGCCTGTGAGTGCTTATCAAATACACATCATACAGTGTATATGCACTCTAGAACGTAATGTAGCCTGTGAGTGATTATCAAATACACGTCATACAGTGTATATGCACTCTAGAACGTAATGTAGCCTGTGAGTGCTTATCAAATACACATCATACAGTGTATATGCACTCTAGAACGTAATGTAGCCTGTGAGTGATTATAAAATACACGTCATACAGTGTATATGCACTCTAGAACGCAATGTAGCCTGTGAGTGATTATCAAATACACGTCATACAGTGTATATGCACTCTAGAACGTAATGTAGCCTGTGAGTGATTATCAAATACACATCATACAGTGTATATGCACTCTAGAACGTAATGTAGCCTGTGAGTGCTTATCAAATACACATCATACAGTGTATATGCACTCTAGAACGTAATGTAGCCTGTGAGTGATTATCAAATACACGTCATACAGTGTCTATGCACTCTAGAACGTAATGTAGCCTATGAGTGCTTATCAAATACACATCATACAGTGTATATGCACTCTAGAACGTAATGTAGCCTGTGAGTGATTATCAAATACACGTCATACAGTGTATATGCACTCTAGAACGTAATGTAGCCTGTGAGTGATTATCAAATACACGTCATACAGTGAATATGCACTCTAGAACGTAATATAGCCTGTGAGTGATTATCAAATACACATCATACAGTGTATATGCACTCTAGAACGTAATGTAGCCTGTGAGTGATTATCAAATACACATCATACAGTGTATATGCACTCTAGAACGTAATGCAGCCTGTGAGGGATAATACATGTCATACAGTGTATATGCACTCTAGAACGTAATGTAGCCTGTGAGTGATTATCAAATACACATCATACAGTGTATATGCACTCTAGAACGTAATGTAGCCTGTGAGTGATTATCAAATACACGTCATACAGTGTCTATGCACTCTAGAACGTAATGTAGCCTATGAGTGCTTATCAAATACACATCATACAGTGTATATGCACTCTAGAACGTAATGTAGCCTGTGAGTGATTATCAAATACACGTCATACAGTGTATATGCACTCTAGAACGTAATGTAGCCTGTGAGCGATTATCAAATACACGTCATACAGTGAATATGCACTCTAGAACGTAATATAGCCTGTGAGTGATTATCAAATACACATCATACAGTGTATATGCACTCTAGAACGTAATGTAGCCTGTGAGTGATTATCAAATACACATCATACAGTGTATATGCACTCTAGAACGTAATGCAGCCTGTGAGGGATAATACATGTCATACAGTGTATATGCACTCTAGAACGTAATGTAGCCTGTGAGTGATTATCAAATACACGTCATACAGTGTATATGCACTATAGAACGTAATGTAGCCTGTGAGTGCTTATCAAATACACGTCATACAGTGAATATGCACTCTAGAACGTAATATAGCCTGTGAGTGATTATCAAATACACATCATACAGTGTATATGCACTCTAGTACGTAATGTAGCCTGTGAGTGATTATCAAATACACATCATACAGTGTATATGCACTCTAGAACGTAATGTAGCCTGTGAGTGATTATCAAATACACGTCATACAGTGTATATGCACTCTAGAACGTAATGAAGCCTGTGAGTGATTATCAAATACACGTCATACAGTGTATATGCACTCTAGAACGTAATGTAGCCTGTGAGTGCTTATCAAATACACGTCATACAGTGTATATGCACTCTAGTACGTAATGTAGCCTGTGAGTGCTTATCAAATACACGTCATACAGTGTATATGCACTCTAGAACGTAATGTAGCCTGTGAGTGATTATCAAATACACGTCATACAGTGTATATGCACTCTAGAACGTAATGTAGCCTGTGAGTGCTTATCAAATACACGTCATACAGTGTATATGCACTATAGAACGTAATGTAGCCTGTGAGTGCTTATCAAATACACGTCATACAGTGTATATGCACTCTAGAACGTAATGTAGCCTGTGAGTGCTTATCAAATACACGTCATACAGTGTATATGCACTCTAGAACGTAATGAAGCCTGTGAGTGCTTATCAAATACACATCATACAGTGTATATGCACTCTAGAACGTAATGTAGCCTGTGAGTGATTATCAAATACACGTCATACAGTGTATATGCACTCTAGAACGTAATGAAGCCTGTGAGTGATTATCAAATACACGTCATACAGTGTATATGCACTCTAGAACGTAATGAAGCCTGTGAGGGATAATACACGTCATACAGTGTATATGCACTCTAGAACGTAATGAAGCCTGTGAGTGATTATCAAATACACATCATACAGTGTATATGCACTCTAGAACGTAATGTAGCCTGTGAGTGCTTATCAAATACATGTCATACAGTGTATATGTACTCTAGAACGTAATGTAGCCTGTGAGTGATTATCACAAGTGAAGTATTTTGTCCAATGCACCTTAAAATAGATAACAAACAACAATGAATGCTTTTCTGCATGTTTATTAGCATTCTACAGTATGAAACACTTTGTTACGCAACAGGTTTGGAAATATATCATCAAAATGGATTAAATAAGACCATAACATATCTGATTAACATTGAAATAATTGAAAATAAGACTGATTCCGTCTGGACGAAAACTCCGGATATTTGAATATTCAGACGTGACAAATGGGCTATTCAATTAAGCGAAATCTACTGTAATAGCTTCTATTCAAATTGTAACGTGCACCACTAGCAGGGTCAATTAAATTTGTTCACATGTTTCTTTGACCAAAAACCGAAATTTCGAAGTTTGACTAAATACTTTGTACGTGGATATCGTTAATATTACGCCTGCTCCAATAATAGTTGAATAACGTCTTCTCTTTTCAACACAGCAATAATTTATTATTGTTTTTTTACAACTGGCAGTTTATATTGTATCTCTATTAAAAACAAACGAAGTATACAAAATTCAAGTCTAGGTTTCTGCATTGTGGAAATGGTTGAAAAACGTAAGGAACGGATAGACCAATCAACTTACGATAAATAGTTGTCTTTTTTATTGCATTTTGATTGCTCAGCACATGAAAACGCATGGATGTCAAATTTATGTCAAGTTAAGAATTTAATATCTCATCTTTATTTAATCAACAATGTAACTTGTTAATACATCATTTTGAGCAGAAATATGTTGTATCATGAATAAAAGATTTTCATGTGTGCTCAATATATTTTTCGATTTCAATTCTGAGAATCATTTCATTTTTTAACTATTGTATGCAGCAGCACTATGCATTTCGATGTATATTGATTATCGGGACAGGTTCACACAGTATTGGACCAGTAGGCTTTGAAGGTAGCCGGTCTTGTGGACAACCACTTCCCAAAAGTTAAGGTCAAACCCTGTGAACATATATTGCAAAGCATTAAAACAAGAGCATCACTTAATATGTAAACATGGAATTCAGTGTTAAAGGGCATTGTCTTATGATGCCATCTCAAGTTGCACACACATTTGAATTTGATAAAGGTCAAAGTGTTGTTGGGTCACGATTATTTGTCAGTTTGTTTCTTAACATATTCACTGTTTTGTCACATGAAATAGTGATTTCACAATCCAACCTATTTAAATGTGTCGATTAATTTCCATTAGTTGCATATTATGCGCATGCGCAAACGCGAATGCATAGTCACCCTGCATACAATTCGGGACACCAACTTGCAGTAGTAGACTAAGAGGCTTATACTATATTAAATGTTGAGAATAACTTTGTTCAGAAATGCGTATTAACAAAGCAATTTGAAACTTATACTTTGCTGCACAAGTATTTGGTGCATGCACATTTCTTATAATTTCTATTTCAAAACCGAATATTCATGATTGCCGCAGGATAAACAGGTCTGTATCAACATATGCATTTTTCGCTAAATAAAATAATTGTTGTAGATGTTGTCGATTTTTAAAATGTTTTATAAAACTGGTTTTTGCTGGTGGGTATTGAGGCCACCTGAAATAAATCTGTAAAAAACAGACAGTACCTCTTAAAAATTTGAAATTAAAAGTGACATTATGTGCGTATATAATTGTATGCGGGATGAATTTCATTCTTAATATGTAAATATTTCCCAATTCAATATGTTCATAACTTGTCATAGGCTTATACATGCTTCAAAATTAAAAACCATGGTACAAACAGTGTTTGGGACGAATCATCAATACGTTGCAGGTTATTCCTGAACATTGTTGCCTGGGTGGAGCTTTTATAGAACAAAATCAATCAATATATAAAAAAGTATTGCACATTATTAGCAATCTCTTACTTTATGCTGATAAAATCTAGCTGCACATGAGCTATACGTTTTCAAGACATTGCAAAATTACCCGAGCGTAACTGTTCATTATTTGTCTGGCTCCCGGTTCACAGGAACCAGAGGTCATGACGGTATCGCCCACGTATCATTTCAAATACATTTTAAGAAGAATTTACATCTATTTAGGAAAAAGTAAGTTATGAGTACACACGTTTATTTTCATTTGGAAAATTATATTTTTGGCGTGTTTAATGTTTGATATTTTCTTATGAAACTACTTGGTTATTTATTTCGTTGTTCAAATGTTTAGGTCAAAACGGTCAGAACTAGAATAGGCCAATATTGAACTAAATCAAACGTTCCCAATAGCAATCTTCTTTGAATAATTCATAGTCAATTAAATACCAATGCTGTCCGTAATTTATTTGTAACCATTCATCAAGGGAACATATTTGTAGTAATTGTTATTTACAACCCCCAAAATATTTGTTGACTTATAGTATTTAATTGTAATATTTAAGACTTAAGTATTAAAACATGTATGTATTTTAATTGTCAGGAACTAGTATAGAATTCATAAGAACAAACTGACACTCTAGTAAATATTCAATGACAAATAAAGATACCATGATTATAACCCTTAAATTGATGCATTAAAATGATATATTATAGTAAAGTTCCGAACTACAAAATGATATTATAATAAAGTCATGGAATATAAAATGATATTATAATATAGGACTAAGCACATTATAAGAAAATGTCCAAAGAACTGGCAGGGGCGTAGCTTGGGTATGCAAAATGTATCTATAGGCACAATAGGCACAACTGACTTTTAATAAAAGGGGTGTTTATGTATGGTTTCAAACAACTAATTGAAGCTAAACCCCATTTTTAAGAAAAAATAAATAAAATGAGGGTGCATTTATGTTCGTGAAATGTATTTAATATTGAAGCAATAGTTAATTAATGAAGTATCAACACAACCGACACAGATTAACCCTCACCCCCCACCCCTCTTGTTTTATTGCAAAGTTTGCATATTAATATATTTTTTATCTCCCGAAAAAAATGTATAGGCAGGTGCCTATAGTGCCTTAAGGAAGCTACGCTTCTGACTGGTTGGGCTTTCGGCATGCACCTTAAGAGCAGCACCCTTTACCTTAAATGTTCTGATCTTAGAATGACCCTATATCAAGTAAACACAGTTTAAACACACAATGCATAACAGTATATCAATGAAGTCCTGTTTGCAAGAATTTCTGCCTATATATATATGCAGCATTTGTAGCAAGTGATCATGCAGATTTGTTTCAACAGTTTTAAAATTATTTCAGTGTTTTATTTTTAAGTCCATTTTTTATAGTTTTTTTGGAAACTAGCATCCTTCTATTTCTTTGAACAGTTTGTTTATAATGGGTTTAGCTAACTGGTCGTATTCCAGAAACATCTTAAATATAATTTTATCCTTATAACCATCATATTTCTTTAGCATTAAATCCCTTATGTAAACCACATTGTGGTTAATGTTTATTATTATTCAACTTAATTATTAACTATTGTTTACTCATTTGTAAAGGGATTCCTAAATGTATATGTTGTTTTAAATGTATTACCATAGTTACACAAATTGGAACTTAATTAAATCTATATTAAGGTTGACTTAAGATGTGTCTTGAAAACAGCCCCATGTCTTTACATAAATCCTAGAAAAAATCATTTAAACTCATGCACTATGCAAATTTTTTTCTGTTCACCACAGGATTTTTTGTTTTTCTGTACCAAATGTATATGCAATATTTTCTCCGAACACATGAAGGTCAAGGTCCCATCCTGTACCTACTGTATATACAGTAATAGCTTAATACATGTAGTATTGCTACTAAATTATCAAGTTTTTTTATGTATTTATATATTTATATGTTTATTTATACTGACTATAATAATACTTATATATTACTTTATTTACGTATATTTATAAGGGAAGCCATTATTTATTTATTATTATCTAAACTCTAGAATCTATGTATTTACATTTAATGCACGATAAAAACATTTTATACTTTACCATCTTGTTTCCCGCTTATTATATTAATTTATAAACATGCTGTTTCCTCATGCTTTCATGTTTCATGAAAATGAGTGAATAACCATTGGCTTTACTTGCCTAGACTTCCAAAAAACTCCTGCATAACAGTTTATGCAACCATTATCATCCAGGGTCCATATTCTGAAACTTTCTAAGAATTTTTGCTAAGAATTTTCTATACCTTAATTTTTTAGCCAAGATATGTATTTTCTTGGTTTTACCTAAGAAATGTCTTATTACATTAGAAACATTCTATGTATAAATGGAATTACTGAGCTGAAAATGAAAACAAATACATTGGGTCTAATAAATGGATATTCAGGTTATGACTTTTAACATAAAAAATGGCAATAAATAATTGAAGTTTATAAATTTTCTAAATATTTTCATCATTCTTTTGAAATTAAAGATTTTTCTTAGTTTTTCTCAAAGTATCATAAAAGTATTTTAGAAATAATCTAAGAAGAGCTGTTTTTGTCTTTAAATGTTAGAAAGCTTTGCACCAGTCTTAAAAGTTTAGATTTTTCTAAGACAATAATTAAATGATGTTTTTGTCACCCTTACTGGAAAACCTTCCAACATGTTACATCAATTGGTGTACATACCCTTGTATGTCATTCAAATGATTTGTATTCATTATTGCGCAAACCTTCATTAGTGTGTTACTTTGTGGTCTCTAAATTCGAAAACTAATTGTTACTTAATAAACTAAAATATAAAATCTAATATCAAGTTAAAACTACTTTTTGACAATATGTTAATCTGTGCATACATTCCATTAAATGGTTTCATTGTAATATTTTTCATAATTTAAATATGCATAAAATTATTAGATTTAATGTTTGTGGTATATTTGTTTGCCAATTTAATTATTCATCACCCTTTTTCTTAAACAAGTATTTCATATTCTTAGACAAGTGTTCTCTAAGAATTCTTTGTGAAACTATCTAAGATAAAATCTAAGAAAATAATTTTCTTAGCTAAAGTTAAGAAAACTCTTAGAAAATTTCTGAAAACAGACCAACTACACATAACAAACACACTCTTTTGTCTAAGAAAAATCTATTTTTAGGACGAAAACTTGTATTCTTAGATTTTTGTAAGATTGTTTACAATAATTTGAGAAAATCTAAGAAATTCTCATATTTTCAGAAAATAATGATTAAATCTTAGACAAATTATGAAATCTTAGAGAATAATTTGTCTTAGAAAGGTTCAGAATACCAGCCCTGGTCCTTTTAGAAGTATATATATTTTGCCAACAGCAAGCCAAGTGTTATATAAAAAACTTGGCTTGCTGTTGGCAATAAATATACTTCTAAAAGGCGTCCTTTTATTTATGAATCACTTATCAAAGTCAGTGCACACAGAGATGTACTCAAGTTTTAAAACAAACGTGAAAACTTATCATCGATATTGATCCTGTTGAGTCAGCCTAGATTTTAATATTATCGGTGTGTACGTATTTATAAAGTAAAGAGAGTTTTATAAGTGGCAATGTATTTTTAAGGACATGACCAGGATTTAAATAATGTACCATGCTTAAGTTTCTTTTAATATAAGAAAACTTGGATCAGATACATACTTCTTTTTTGTGTGTGGAGAATTTGAAGAAAAATACAACATTTGTTGTATCATTATAATATCTTAGTATGTGCAACATTGAAGATCTGGTTTTACTAGTGACAATGTATATTTTCAGGAGAAAATTTCACATAACAATGTACACTGTAAGTTTCTTGAAGAGCATTGTGTTCATCATTATAAATTATGTTTATAATAATTATTTGAATATTTTAGACAGTTAACAAAAATGCTAGTTTTTAACAAGAAACTGCCATCATTGAATGCCTTATATTTATGTTTCAAAAGAGTTAGAATTATTATTTGCATATTTAAGACATAACTGTAAAGTAAAAATTGCCATTATTATTTGCATATTTAAGACATAACTGTAAAGTAAAAATTGCCATTTTAAGCAAGAAAATGCCACCATTGAATGTTTATCTTACAGACAATTTGGAGTTAATAGCTGTTGTAAAGTGATTTCCAGATCAGCCTTCCATCAAAATGGGGCGGTGTAAAGAAGTTACACGTAGGTATATTTATAATTTATATGTACTGTTAGGGAATGAACACAAAATATGTATATGCCATTTGTATGCATATACAAATATTTTAAAAAACATTTGCGCAAAAGTTTCAATATATATATCAATCATGCTGGATAGTTAATTAGAATATGCACATATAGGAGTATTTGACTGTGTTAAATGCAATTTTAACATTTGAAAATACTTCTTTAAGAAATAAGCTTGCAATTAATATTCAAAATATTAACAATAACATAAATAATTTTACCAGTAAATTAGCAGTTTCTAAGTTCCTCTAATATTACCACTTAAAATAGAATAAGAATGCAAATTTTACATGTTCGAAGCTTAAATAGGAACCATTTAATGACATTACTAGATCTTCGAGCTATTTAAGCTTTTTCCTGAGCTCTGGAATGTATGTGTATTTCAGAGGGGGTCTGGGCCAGAATGAACCGGACAAAGGCAGTCAACGAAGAAGACACAGCTACCAGTCTGATCCGCTGTCTTGGTTTGACGAGGCTCACCTTCATCGGGGTGGGGAATACAGTCGGCTTCGGCATTTATGTCCTGATAGGGGAGGCTACCATAGAGGCTGGTAGGCAAATGTTGGGTTAAAGATCTCTAATATACTAAGTCACGTTTGAGCCAATATTTTTTTTATTGCAAAGTCACTTCTGAACCAAAATTTAAATTATCTTAGTACAAAGTCACTTTTGAACCAATCTTTAATTTGCAAATATTTTAGTACAAAGTCACTTTTGAATAAATGTTTTAGAGAATTTTGTTTATTTTAGTAGAGCAACTATGATGTAGGAATGAGGTTAAGTCTCTGTTAACTAAAGCATTTTCACCTGGCTATTGTTTGCGTCTTTTGATGAATTTACTGAATAATGTTTACATCTATTTGACTGCATTTTTCTGCCTACTTCTGAATTTTGCTTGCATTTTTAAAGGTTTATCTACACCCCTGGTGTTATATTTGGGGATGTCATTATCATGTGTATAGTGCATCGTCTTTCAGTTTCTACTAGATACATATACCTTGAAATTGTAGTTATCTATCCTGATAAAACATGATATATAAATATTTAGTGACTGCCATTAACATGTGACTAAAACCTAAAATATCATTCGTTTTGAATTTTTGTTTGTATAAAATGTTTAATGTATAATCAGCTTTGTACTTATGTTCTTCAACAAACCCGTGTGACTAAAGTATTATTTATCAGGGTCGTAGCTTCCTTTGGGCACTATAGGCACGTGCCTATACATTTTTTCCAGGGATGGAAATTTTAAATATGCCAAAAATGCAATAAAAACAAGAGGGGGGATGGGGGTGAGGGGATTTTTCTTGGCTGTGTTGAAACTTCATTGTTCAACGAGTCGATTACGTCAATATGGAATACATTTCATGAAACACAAGCTTATCTTACAATTATTTTGTAGAATCTAGGTTTAGCTGAAGTAAGTTGTTTGTAGCCACATTCGAGTATAAACACTCCTGGCCCAAATTATCGCTTACAGCGTCATTTTGAAGATTCCACATATTGTGCCTATACATTTTTTGAACCCAGGCAACGCCCCTGTTTATGTTCAATGAAATATATTTCTGTATGATGAATTAATCTTGCAGTTTCTGCATATAGTGTATTTTCCATACTTTTCAGGTCCTTCTGTCATTATTGCATTTCTCATTGCCTTTTTGGTGACGTTACTGAATGGGCTGTGTTTCGCGGAGTACGCTTCTAAGAACCCGAAGACGGGCGCTCAGTACACATACATGTACGAGACTATTGGGGAAGCAATGGCCTTTACTGTAGGCTGGACTTCAATCATTGGTGAGTTTGTTTGTAGTAATGAGACTTTCGTATATGCCAAGCTATGGCTGTTTGGTTGCTGAACTTTGTTCACTGTTAAAGGGACTTTGTCATCGAAAAGGGCCTCAAGGGGGCAATTTCTTTAAAAAATCTAAAATTAAGATATGAATACTGGCCTATAATAATGGTTAAAACAGGGTATATATAATGGGAAAAGAGTGTACGCATTCTGAGATTCAAATCAATTTATAATATGGGTCGTGTTTATTTGGCCATTTTAATGTTTACATTTTGACATCAGAATTGTGAGCATTGTGTATAACCATAATTTACAAACTACTCATTACCAATCATGATAGCGCAGCTGGTTAAAGCGCTGTCTACTGATATTTCTTTGTTTGGCTCCTAAGTCGTGAGTTCGATACCCACTCGGGGTTTTAATTTTTTTCAGACTTTTTAAAAATATGTTTTTATCAAACATTTTATTGTGCATCATATTATTTTGTATTTATTTAATGCACATGTCTTAGTAAAGTGCATTTCTATCAAATAATATAATTTATAGTGCAATAGAAAGCTAATTTGTCATTGACATAGTCCCTTTAAGTATATTCGTGGTTAAGACGAATATACTTAACAATCAACAGGAGGCCTAGGATTGTTCACAGTCATTGGTAATTATGCATGTATGTATTACAGAGATCTATTAACAAACATTGTTTATTACTAGATCTTTGTGTATTATTATAGTCAAAATTGTTCTTTGTCCGAATATCAGCTGTATTGTCGAAAAACTATTGTAAAGGAAACTGATATGGATGGGTAAAGTGCCACAGTTCGACAGTTTTCATAGATCTCTCTTTGTTTCTATAAAATTAATTTTAATTTAATATGATAACGTTATAACAATTAATATGAACTTGTGCATCAGTGGTGTGATTCTCCTTCATTTCAGCTGATGTCTGATGTGTGTCCAAATAGTGCTCAATCGTTCTTGGTTTGTTTAAAAATAGTGAGCCTTGATAAACCATTTGAACAGGTTATAAACTTTCTGGGTTTATTAAAAGATGCTGAGTTTTGATAAACATTTGAACAAGTTTTAAACTTTCTGGGTTTGTTTAAAAATGTCGATCTTTGATAAACCATTTGAACAAGTTATAATTAAACTTTCCTGGTTTGTTTAAAAATGCTGACCTTTGATAAACCATTTGAACAAGTGTACAATTTCTGGGTTCGTTTAAAACTGCTGAAATTGATAAACCATTTGAACAAGTTATAAACTTTATGGTTTGTTAAAAAATGCTGATCTTGGATAAACCATTTGAACAAGTTATAATTAAACTTTCTAAGTTTGTTAAAACATTTCAAACTTTGATAAACCATCTGAACAAGTTATAATTAAACTTTCTAAGTTTTTTTCAAAAATGCCGCGCTTTGATTAACCATTTGAAAAAGTTATAATTAAACTTTCCATGTTTGTTTAAAAATGCTGAGCCAGGGCTTGCATTAAGGGAAGTTTGGGAGTAATTTACTCCCAGTTTTTGTCACAGGACTTCCAAAATTGCAGGCATGGAGTATCCAACAGTAAAAAGAATGCATAAAACTTCCAATATCCAACACTTGGAAGTGAGGACTTCAAAGATTTTCACCTAAGTGCATGCCCTGATTATAATTCAAAGTTTACAAAAGGTCTGAAAAAAAGCATGAGGTGAAAAACATGACTGATTTAAAAATTTTAGCTATACTAAGCATAGTGATATATGCTGTGAAAATTGTAATGTGCATATTTATGTCGCTGAATACTGTCAGTACTTCCAAAGTTTATGAGCAAAACTTCCACAATCAGAGGCCAGGAAGTTCAACTTCCAGTTTTCAAAAGTTAATGAAAGCCCTGCTGAGCTTTGATAAACCTTTTCAACAGGTGTTATCGTAGTTACCTCCCCTGGAATGTTTTGGAAAAATCGCACTCGTTGCATCAACTGTTTTCTCTTTGTTCCAACAATGTCTGTTTACACGCAGGGTATACCAGTGCCCTGTCCCTGGCAGCAAGGGGATGGAGCGGTTACGTGGACTCCCTCTTCAATCATGCCATCAGTAACTACACCGTGCAACATATCGGCAACTGGTCCGGCTCCGACCCACTGCCTAGTTACCCGGACATTCCAGCCATCTGTATCATAATTCTGGTCATGATCATGGCGTCTATAGGCGTCAACATTTCCACAGCAATCAACACATGCCTGACTGTGGTCTCAGGATGTTTGCTCGTATTTATATCAATCATTGGCATTGTGTTTGCGAATACGGACAACTGGACTGAGCCGCCCGGAGGCTTCTTTGCACACGGCTTCAGCGGCGTTCTGAAAGCGTCATCAGCGTGTTTTTACGCGTTTCAAGGCTTTGAAGTGTTAGGATATTCGGCTGAAGAAGCTATCAACCCGAAAAAGAACGTGCCTCGATCGATAATAATATCATTAGTAATAGTAACGTTTCTCTATATAGGTGTTGCGACGTCGTTCACGCTCATGATACCATACACTGCCATAGACACTAACGCACCATTTCCAGGTGCATTTAGCTATAATCATGTCACGTGGGCAAAATATATAGTGGAAATCGGTCCAATTCTCGCTCTAACGAATCTCTGTATTTTGGGCATGTTTACAATCCAGCGTCTTACGTATTCCGTTGCAGCGGACGGACTTCTTTTTAAGTTTTTAGCAAGAGTGACTGGGTCTTCTAAAGTTCCAGTTGGACCCGTGATAGTGTTTGGACCAATAACCGTCATATTAATTCTTACCATAGATCTTTCAAACTTAATAGGGTTTATGGTCCTTTATACTTTCGTGCAATACTCGCTGTTTGCGGCATATTTGATTGTAATGAGGTACTCTGTGAAAGAAGACGTTGATGCGAAATTTTGTGCAAAGATATCAAAGAAATCGTCATGCATTGCCATTATTTATCAATTCCTAAGTTCGGTGAAGGTTTTAGTGGTCATTATATATGTGTGCCTATTTGTTATATCATGCGTGGTTTCGAAAAACGGAGCTAGCATTGTGCACGGTAAACCAGTGCCTGTCCTGACAGTTACCTTGCTTGGCATCGTCGTCATCTCAGCTATAATTCTCATCTGTAGGAAAGACCAACTAACAGACCATAACGGATTTCAGGTAATAGTTGTTTTAATATTGTGTATAATTTATGTAACATGGAAGAATCTTTCTTTTGCTGATGTTCATCTTTTTTATTAACCAAACAACCTATTTAAGCATATTTGACACTCGTCCAATAGAACATTTCAAATAAAATGATGCACATTTCAAGTAAATATTGATGATACCAATATGGACGTTTGTAAATCACCCCCCCCCCCCCCCACAACATTGTTCCCAACGTACGCAAAACTAAACACTATGATTTTTAACACCTGGATAAATATCTGGCATTTTCTTAGTACTGAATACTTATGTATTGATTTATTTGTTTTGTTTGAAAACATGTTCACGGTTATACGTTCTGTCTTTTTGTAGGTGCCTCTGATGCCACTATTTCCTGTCGCCTCTATCTTCTGCAACCACATGATGCTGTTGTCGGCAGTTGATGTGGGGTCACTTGCTGCATCGGTTACGCTGGCAACTATTGGTATGCACGTTTTGTGCTTCATCGTTTGCATGTACAATTATCTCTATGTCAATAACAGCGCCATTATAATTATGTACTGTTCGATGACTCAAGTTTGTGTGCAATGCAGCATAAAGCATACAATATTTCAAAACATTTTCTTCATCAGTTGAATGAAAACACAAATATGGACATCACATGTTATATAAAAGTCCCATATTAATTTTAAACGGATGTTGCCTTCTGTCAGTTACAAAAATTTTATTATTGTTAAGAAAAAATAAAAGAAATTGATCTGTTTCCACGATATCAGTATTAAGTTTATTGCAAATTAAGATAATGCACTTCTTCATGTACATTTATATACACTACGTGTAGAGTACGGACTCACTGTTGATCTAAACCGTTGGGGGCACAGTAGATTTAATGAGTGTCATCGAGTATTTGGTATTTTTAGGCATCATCATCTACATGACCATTGTCATTTACGATGTGGTCAGAAATCCGTCTGTCTCACTTGCAGACAAGACTCGGCTTCTATACGATGCTTCTGACGACGAGGAAGAGGTTGTGTTGTAATTTGCAGACCAACACTGCGTTAATTACATTGATATTTATCGTTATAAGTTATTACATATGGATGACTGACTGCAAAACCAGGATAAGTCTTTTGATTTTCCGTACATTTTTTTGTTGTAGTTATAATTCTACTAGCTATTCTTATTTTACGTACACATTATTAAAGAGTTGTAAATATTTTATGTACACATTACCATTGTTTTCCACTTGTTGTTGACAATGCTATTGCAGTGTGTGTCTCGATGCATGCTTTGTGTGACACTCTTCTTTTCTGCAATTCAATGGCAATTTGGTTTACTCTTTTTTGCATTTATATATTGTAGTTGCATATGTTCAATGATAATTTGTTGAATGTTCAATTCAATGGCAATTTTATTGAATCAATTTTGCATTTATTTAAGTTGCAAATGTTTTATTTATGTTGTCACTGCTCTTGTCCTGCTGATTTGTGTTGTGTTATGACTCATTTCACGATCGTAATTTAAGTGTATGTAATATCAGAATCACTTTCCATAGACAAATAGTATGTAAAGAATCGATGAATTAATTTTAATATATATCTGACTAATACCTTTAGGGGTATTGCCGTTTTGGTAAATCTAGCCATTCAAAGTTATTGTTGCTTGAGCTAGTCTTTACAATGATCTGGGCACAAAGTATTCAAGCTGAGTTTGACCTGTTTCATGATTGTTTATTAAGTCTTTCCTTTACTGTAACACTACACATTTCTATGTTCATTTAGTATGATTCGATGTTTATTTTTATTTTTTGTTCATTCGAATAAATAATACGATGTTTTAGAACGAGCTACTTGCAGGAAGCGTGTTTGAGGATTTGGTTTTAATCAGAATGATTCTAACTAAGAGTCAACAGATCATTTCCAATTTTGCTAGTACCATTTATTGATTGGCATATCAAACATGTGGTTGAAATTCAGGTTCATGAATGCAGGACTTTTATTTTTTCACTTACAATACGTTCAATAATTTTTTAATATCCGGATTTTTCAACAACAAAAACTCGTAAAATGGCGAAAACCGGGTATTTTATTGCGCAAAAGTTATATTCCTGTCATATTTTCAAAAGTTCTTTGTTGACAAAACTTTACACAAATGTTCATTGGATGTTCTACAAAACCTGCATAGATAGTATCGCATCGCTGCACAATGTGGCTGCCAGAACTAAAAATAGACAAATGTCAAAATGTCATTTGCTTTTAAGCCTGTAGCTAGAATTTCAATTAATTACAAACAAATGTTGTTTAGTGGTCCACTGCCAAACTTATTCAAATCGTCCCCGTCCACTGCACAATATGGCTAGTAGAGCTTAAATAGAATTTTCCTTTGAAGTTTTGTATTCCTGTCATATTTTCAAAAGTTGTTGATTAATCTTGATAAAACTTGACGCAAATGTTCCCTGGAATAAAACTTTACGCAAATGTTCCTTGGATATTCATCTACCAAACATGAGCAGATGGTTTAACGGCAGGTTCAACTTCACTGCACAAGATGGCCGCCATAGCTAGAAATAGGAAAATCTCTAAACAACATTTTCTTCTAAATCTGTAGCTAGAATTCTTATCTACATAAAAATCTACCTTTCTTAATCATAATCAGCTTATACATTTCCCGTCAGCAAAATGAAAAAGACGGCTTTAATGCGGTTTTCGCATTCTATTTTTTGTTATACAATATTATACTGCTGATGCATCTGGAAGTTCAGTTGTACAGAAAGGTTGTTTAAGGAAAATAGATGTTGGTTGTAAATTATTGTATTTTTAACTCGACTATTCGAAGCATAGGTGAACTTTCCTATTCGCCCCGGCGTCGGCATCCGCGTCCTCGTCGTATTCAATAGTATTGTAACTTCCAAACTACATGCTATTCACTTGAAACTTGGAATATACCTTTGTCATTAACTCCAGCATCAGGTGCAACATTCCCCATAACTCAGTTTTGTATTTTAACAGAGCTATGCCCCATTTTCACAAGGATTTTATGGTTAAAGTTAATAATTAAAAGTCATTTAACTTCAAAACTACACCGCGAAGGTCTTCACTTTAAACTTGGAATGTACCTTTGTCATCAACATTAGGCGCAACATTCCCGATAAATCTGTTGTGTATTTTGACAGAGTTATGTTAAAGTATTTATTCAAATGTCTTGTAAGTTCAAAACTTCATAGGTTATTTACTTGAAATTTGAAATATATCTGTGCCATCAACACCCCCATCAGGTGCAACATTCCCCATGACTCTGTTTTGTATTTTGGCAGTTATGTGCCATTTCAGGTCGCATTTTCAGTAATTGATGAATGAGCATGCGTGTAATCTATGTATTCGTAGTGAAAACAGTTCACTTATCATTACGAAATGTTAATAATAAGGTATTAGTCAGTCAACTTTTAGATATCCATAACTACATGTACGTGAACGTGTTAAAGCCGGCTCAGCAAAATCAGCACGGCTATAAGTTTTTAAATAGGTAAAAAATCAGCTTGTTTGGTGTAATTTTAAGGAAACTGTGGTATGATAAATAGAAAAACGGGTTACTGCCTGGTCTTGTGGAATATATCAGGTTCGGCACGAATAAAATATTATTCTAAGCCTCACCTGATATATTACACAAGTCCAGGCAGTAACCTCTTATTCTCTATATATCGTTAAACCTATAACTCAGAATGACCAGACAATAAAATCCAGTGCTTTAAACTCCTCTGGGGAAATGCCCACAACTGTCGCAGACCTTTCCGCATTTTGGTTCATTTCAGCTACGCTCAGGGTGAGTTTTTCTGATTATTCGTTGTCCATCGTTGGTCGTGTGGCGTCATCAATTTACTGCAAACAACTTCTTTGATAGCGCTTGGTGGAACTATTAATCTTCCTCGAGCGGTTCAGTTCAAGCAAATATATGAACAACTTACGTTTTGGTTGCCATAAAATAACTTTAAACAATATTTTTTAATATCAGGAACCATGCATTGGCTACATTTCAAAACAATTTCACTGAAATGATCCTTGGGCGACTTTTGCCAAATTGAAATACCTTCAAATTATTTTGATTCGTTAAAAGCATGGCCGTTGTCGGACGGATAGTTTTCTTTATAAGGTTATATTGACAACTTAAAATGTCTTCTGGGCCCTAACTATTGAGACTATTGAGCTGATTTCAATGTGGTGTTCCTTGGGTGACCCTCTACCAAATACCTACATAGCTTTTTGTTTCGATAAAACAATTTGGTTCGATAAAACATGCCACCAGAGAGTGGGGTGGATTTTTGTGCTCCCCGAAATTTTTTCGGGGGAGCATATACATGTAGTCGCCGCTTTGTCCTTCCGTCCGACCGTCCCGTTTTCTTGTCCAGAGTATTTCTCAGCAACTATTGACACGAATTCAATGAAACTTCATGGGTAGCTTTATTACCAAATTGAGGTGTGCACTGAACCAGGAGGTATCGCTTGAATGATTTTTCTCAGAGTTATGGGACTTTGAAGATTTTTTAAATAAGCATTTAATGCACAATTCTTGTCTAGTCTATTTCTACGCAACTACTGGCTGGAATTCAATAACACTTTACAGGAAGCTTCATTACCCAGAGGAGGTGTGCACTCAACCAGAACGTTCCACTTCAATGATTTTTCTAAGAGCTATGGGACTTTGAAGAATTCTTAAATAAGTATTTAGTGCACAACTTTTCTTTTCCGCTCTCTAATTCGATAACTGATTGAGCTATTGTAATAAAACTTCATACATAGATACCTTTTAGCGACACCTTGCATGGGATTGCATATGGGGTGGGTGGGGTCAAGGTCAAGGTTGCTAAAAGAAAAACGGTTTCCACTCAATATAACTTGAGAACGCATTGAGGGTTTCCGCTCAATAACTTGAGAACGCATTGCGATATTTTAATAAAACTTCATACATAGATACTTTATATTGAGACCTCGCTTGGGATTGATTATGGGGTAGGTGGGGTCAAGGTTACCATTACTAAATAGAAAAACGGTTTCCGCTCAATAACTTGAGAATGAATCGAGATATGTTTATGAAATTTCATACATAGATACCTTATATCGAGGCCTCCCTTGGGATTGCATATGCGGTGGGTTGGGTCAAGGTCAAGGTCACTGTGACTAAAAATAGAAAAAACGTTTTCCGCTCAATAACTCAAGAACGCATTGAGATATTTTAATGAAACTTCATATGTAGATACCTGTTGTTGAGACCTTGTTGGGGTTGCTGATGGGGTGTGTGGGGTCAAGGTCACCGTTACTAAAAAAAAGTTTCCGCTCAATAACTTGAACGCATTGCGATATTTTTATGAAACTTCATATGTAGACACCTTATATCGAGACGTAGCTTGAAATTGCTGATGGGTTGGGTAGGGTCAAGGTCAATGTCACCATTTCTAAACAATAGAAAAGCTGTTTCTGCTCAATAACTTTAGAACGCAATGAGATATTTTAATGAAACTTCATTTGTAGACGCCTTATATTGAGATCTTGCTTGGGATTGCATATGGGGTGTGGTGGGGTCAAGGTCAAGGTCACCGTTAGTAACATTAGAAAAACGGTTTCTATTCAAGAACTAGAGAACGAATTGAGATATTTTAATGAAATTTAATACACAGATACATTATATCAAGGCCTCACTTTGGACTTCATATGGGATGTGTGGATTCAAGGTCAAGTTCGCCGTTACTAAAAATAGAAAAATATATTCTGCTCAATACCTAGAAGACAAATTCATATATTTTAATAAAGCTTCATATGTAGATACCTTATTATCTAGACCTCGATTGCATATGGGGTGGGTGGGGTCACGGTCATCGTTACTAAAAATAAAAAAAAGGGTTTCCACTCAATAACTTTTTAAATGAAACTTCATATGCGGATACCTTATATTGAGACCTCGCTTGCGATTGCATATGGGATAGGTGGGGGTCAAGGTTACTGTTTTTCACTTACATAAACATACTTCTGTTCAGGGTCAGTATTCTTAAATGTCCGAATGAATAACTAAAAAGGCTATTTCTTAACTTAAATTGTACTTTAGTGCAATCCCTAGCCATGACCTCTACCTTGCATCCACACTTTCTTTTATTATTGTGCTGATTGTTATGCATTTCATTCGAAAAATTTGGTTTTCCTGGAATTTCCACGTTTCTTGTCTTACAGTTTTGGGACTTAGATGATTGCTGAAATTAATATATAGAGCACAATTCTTGTCGACTCAGCTGCTCTTCTGATTGTTTCCCCATTACTTGGCAAAGAGCATTGGGGAGCATCCATCAGTTCACTGATATCCTTGTCTTATACTTGCTACGTAAGATTGTATGGTGCTAGGTTAAAAATCTTATTTAATGGGATAGTAAGCCATATCCTATTCTTTTGTAGTTTCATTTTCAAATGAGTACACCGCCTTTTAAATGTACGTATCATCGATAACGACACACGAACTATACTGTGATTTTCAAATCGATGAGCCCTTTGTTGGGCGTATACATAATTGAATACACTGTATATTGTATAGACACTGAGCATACACCTACAGTTAAATATTTTAGAAACACACATTCTTGTATGCTATATTAAACCCGATGTTTACACCGCACATAGTACTACAAAATAATAATATTTTTCCAATATGTTTCACCAATGAAAGGTATATTTCCGCACATTGCACATGTATATTATTTACATGTACATTTAACGGTATATTTGCGTACCACGTCAGAGTATTAAAACAGACATACATGATCCCATTTTGATTTAGGGATCAAAATGAAATTCCTGCTACAGAAACAGGACAACTCACTGTCAGTATTTAATTCAAATGACCGATTGCCTATACATCACATTATACAACAGTGCACACAGGAAACAGAATAGTTCACAAACTCCTCGCAGTGGTTACTTCCCCATTGTTACTATTCTCAGTTACCACTGCAACCACGAGTTAAATACTTTCAGATTTGGAAGTGTCCAGGAAATACGATTATGAGTAGATTGTAGATGTATTTTGTACGAAATTTTAATTTTATCTTTTTGTTTAATAACAATGACACAGACACGTTGCATTATTGATCCATGTTTTTATATTTAGAGTCAAAATGAAAACCAAAAAATAAATAAGTAAACATAACAACGCAAGGATTTTACGTTGTCCACGTTTTTAATAAAAACTTTATATGATGTGCTTGTCAACGATTTTATTTCGCGCCAAGTGTTTGCCTATGGTCACGTGGAATTTCGTGCCGGTGTAACATTCAATATTGACCCCGTTGAAAATTGACCCCATGGGTCCTTTTTTAACGTTGAGAAATTACCCCGCCAACATTTCAACATTAAATTTTGATCAAAATGTCGTTGAAAATTGATCAGTTGTTAAATTTTGATCAGTCATGGGGTCATTTCTTTTAACTGTTTGTTAAATTCAAGTTAAATGTCAGAGATCGTATGTTTGTTAAAGAGAAACAGTGAAAAGAACCAGAAAGAATCGCAGGCTTGCTTTTCTTTAAAAATAATTTTATAATGCCATGAGCTTGAACTAGATAAAAGATGCCAGGAGGAAAAATTAACGACGCCGACGCCGACGTATGAAGCGAGGATCTTATAAAGACGTATCCTGGAGTAAATTCTGACACGCAGATGTTCATATTTGTTTAAATAAATGAAAATAACATCTGATAAACAAAATACACAATTAAAAATAGTGGTCACCACGCTCATTTTCATATTTTGTTTAATCCAAAGTGAACACACATAGTGGCAAACTGCACACATTGGAAACAAGAAGGCCAAAATGGGTCGCTCACCGGAGCTTACTAAAGGAATACTTTTTGATTTATTGTTGTTTATCGGCCAATAATCAACGAGTGGGAGTTCTGATGCGTAGGAATTAAACCACGAGGGCGTTAGTCAAAGTGGTTTAACAGCCACGCATCAGAATGACAAAGAGCGTTAATAGCGTGTTCAATATATGTATGTCAAGTCAAGTCTCACGCCCACTTAAAATAATCTCACATTAAACATCACAAATCGTAAGACAGGTCGGACCCCCCAAAAAGCCAAACTCTAGCAAGAACGTGGTATGACTAGATACCGAAACATTTGACATTTTATATTTAGCATTCTAATGAAAGCTAAGCATAAACATCTACATTGCTCTACGGCATACTATTAACTACTCAAAGGGTCTGAATGTGCGGGCAGTCTGCATCTTTTATATATATTAGCATTTGGGCATGTACATATTTATAGTATGTTTCATGAAATTGGACTCTGAAAAAATGTAACATCTCCCTCTTTTTATAAAAAAGACAATTTTAAGATTCAAAGAACTCTTCAAACACGTATAATTCTAACATATGAAAATAGGAAACATAATTCCGTTAACAACTCATGTCTACAAATATTCTAATTAAAATAAAAATCATTCATAAAAACAATCGTGGGATAAAAATTGCACACATTCAGCAAATAAACTCATTCATTTCAGTAACAACATTTCACACTAAAACAATCAAGTTATGAGCACTATCACGCGTCATGTAAATCATGTTTCAGGAGAAACTAATTTTGCGCACGACTGGTATCATTTAACACCTATACATGTCAAGATAACACATATGAAATGGTCGTGTACAGTTTATTACTATACCCATTGAAATTAATTTATTCGGCTCAACAAACCTAAACATATTGTTTGCAGCATTGTTTTTCTTTGGGGAATTTCATTGCTGTTGTTCTGGTATTTAGCTAAGCTCTGATGAACTCTGAGGTGACATAAGGAGAAAATTCCTGAATGTTTTGTAAAATTCAGATTTTTTCATTAGTAATAGGCAATGCGGCGGTGTAAAGCTACATCGGGTAATTGAATCGGTCATTGTGTTTATAAATAATATGTGCAGGCAACCATGTTTTACCATCTTTGCTTTTGACCACTGATGTATTGACTGTCCTAGGTATGAGTTCATCAGTTTTAACTAGAAAGATTGATTTTGTGCGTCTACCTTGCAACAATTGTGCAGGTAAAAATCCGGCGTCTTGCAATGGAGTATTTATATACTTAAGAAATGCAATCACTCTTGGCTTCTTTAGCCTTGAGAATGATGCGTTTGGTTGTGAAATCCATCTGCTGACAGCATGTTATGTTGCTATATTATAATGTTGTTTCGGTTTAATTTGCGAATACGAATGCATAATTATAGTCAAATGACTTAAAATCACCAGTGTTAAGTTAAAAATTTATTATAGCATTCTAATGAAAGAATAGAATCATCTACACTCCTCTACAGCATATTATCAACTACCCATACAAAGACTGAATGACCCGATCGTAGTTAATAAGTTTTCAGACATTCCGTCTATACATTACACATATATAGTCACCGATTTTACGTATAGACGTTAATAAGCAACAAAAGATATGAAGCTGGGTTTTATTTTTTTCGGCGTAGATGTCTAAGATCATTTTTGACATAGATTTCTTTTTTTTTAAATGTGAGACATGATAAGCTAGAACTTTGTCGCGAAATGTTAATTATGCAGCGGTAAAATTGAATACCATTATTCCATCGAGCAAATTTTCTTGCGCGGGAGAATTTTAGGGAATGCAAACTTACAATGGTGTAATGTGTACCAATAATGGTTGCATAAGTTTGGGGATTTAAATACAAAAATCTTTACATAAGCGGTTAAAATAAAATTATAAATATGTCCTCGAACTACACCTAAACAACTGAGAATAATTACGAACATACATTTTCCCATTGTATGTTATGAAAAAAAAGTAATATTCATTCATATAATGAAATAATTCTTTTGTTTAGCCTACATAGGCGGCAAAGTCAATAAATAGGAATTTATTGCTCCCACCACAGGAATCAGTAAGTATGTTTGTCTATGTACCATACGTATATACATTTTTATAGTGTATATGGCTACGAACAGTTAATACAGACTGTAACAGATACAGCATGTGAACGGCGTGTATTTCTAGGGCAAATTGATCGTGAACGATGTATTCTCGACTTCAGGTCAGTGAAAGGTCAGCCTTTCTGTGCTATATTCTATACCAATGAATAGGTAAACATTTTACAAAATAATCGTTGCCGATAAAATATTTTCCAATTAACAATATATCTAGCCATAACAACTCTTAAGCATTTAAATGCATGTGCATACTAGTATATTATTATTAAGTATGTGTGTAGTGTGTGCTGATCTATTATTACATGTGATAGATTGAGTAAAATTAACTTAAAATCCACAAGTTACACATGTATTATTTTTGAAGTTTTATGTTGCAAGTTCAATTGACATTCCTTATTTTCAATTACCATAGACGCCGAATATCTTTTAAAGATATTTCTTGTTATATATCTGACCTGAATCTGCAAAGATTTGGCCGGTGAATTGGCAAATAATTAGTTTTATTATTAGCTAACTAATCATTTATTACTTTCGGTCCTGAAATATGCCGAAATGTTATTCTTTGATTTGTACGGTTTTAAATAGGCAAATTGCATTGATAAGATTATCGAGACAGTTTTCAACGTTGAAATATGACCTGACTATAGTTGATCAGTTTTCAATGTGGGTCGAATTTTCACGCGTGAAAGGGTCATTAAATAACGGACGGCATTAGTTTTCAACGTTGAAAATTGATCAGCCATCCGTTGAAAAAAGACCCATGGGGTCAATTTTCAACGGGGTCTAAATTTAATGTTACACCGTCAGGGATTTAAAACAGCTATGCTGGGACACAGTTAAATCTCTGCACGGATGTTGACTAGTTTAAAGCTGATAAAAATAACGGTGTTCGTTTTGTACGTTCAATGAATTGTATTAGTGTTTTAACGAGGGATGTCAAGAAACACCAAAATAGATATTCGATTGACCTTCCGAGCGAATATTCGCATGAAATATGATGGTTTTTAAAACAAACGCTTTTATAAACCTGCTTATACAAACGAAGGTCTACTTTCCCTTTCCAATACAGCGAAATTCTCAACGACATTGGCGTTGTCATTTTGAATATACCGACAGACGTAATTTTAATTCAATTATATGTGTCAGATAGTGATTGAACAAATTATTATTGCCCGTGGGATGTATTCAGATGCGCAATTTACATTTCTCTTTTATCTATCAACTATAATTCCTTTCTATACTTCTTTACCGTTATTATACTAACAAGTCTAACTAGTTTTCACCACAACCTGTCACGCATGACATAACTGCGGCTTTGCTCGCGTGACAAGTGGAAGTGATCGCGCATTTGCCACTTGACCGCCATACGAGTAACGTCGTATTAAACATATATATATCTTTGATATATAGTTGTGTGTGTTATTACAGGTTAGTGATAGCTTATTAATTACTTTTGTATTGCTGTAAATGGTATTTCATTGCAACGTATGGTGTTATTAGTTTAATGCTAATTGATATATATGCGTAAATACTTGTTTTTGTAATGATTGTTTATGTTTAGGCATTTGCCACTTGACCGCCATACGAGTAACGTCGTATTAAACATTTATCCTACCACTAAATGATTTTATAGAAGGAAACTCTACCTGACAGATAAACTTTTGCTTTATCCGACAGGCAAGGTTTATCTGACACCCTCATGTATATACAGATAAACATTTGCTTTATCCGACAGGCAAGGTTTATCTGACACCCTCATGTATATACTTTTGACGGACTACTTTTTTGTACCTTTCATGTCCGGTTCAAGGTCAAATGAGGTTACGACTTGTATACAATTTCACTCGATAATATTAATCAATACATTAAAGAAGCATGTTATTTTATGAATAATAAAAATGAAACCTGTACATTATTTTTGTTATTCTAAATAATTACACTCAATTTCAACAATAACAATATTGCATAAACAATAATATTAATAAAAAAAACAACATAAAATATACAACAGTGAATTAAACGTCGTCTGCTTAGAATCCAACATAAACCTGTCAAAATTATTTTTTTTAAATATAAACTGAACAAAAGAAGAAAAAAACATGTCAGATAATATTGATAATGTCACATTTAACATTATATGGGATGATTTAATGAAAAATGAAACTGAAACTGATTTATTGAACACAACAAACATGAAAAATGATTTAAATGGCAATGAAGATTCTCACAGTCACAGTTCAGTTCATATGGTTCAGGAGGTATTGTTTGAAGAATTTATTCAACTGTATGGATTTGATCCAAGGGTGTTTGATGTTGATGACAAATTTGATGCCGAAACTTCTGTTTTGATTTCTCCTGAAGTTGCAGGATCCAGCAGCGATCAGGTTCCTGAAATGAACACAGAAATCGAAAACAATGACATGAACACTGTTAAGAAACGCATTATGGAACAAGAAAACAAAGCTACAGTAAAGAAAACAAAAAATGATCTTGAGAAATTTAAACGCTTTTTGAAATTGAAAGGAGAGACTAAAGAAATGCACACACTTGATGTTGATATATTGGATGAGTATGTTGCTAATTCATTCTTTCGTGCAAAACAAATACTGGAACCGACTATGAACCTTCAAGTCTGAGAAACATTCTGTCAAGCTTGGACAGGGAACTAAAAAGCAATAAATATTTATTCTTATCATGTCGCACAATGGACCAGAGTTCAGCGTTTGCTGCGAAGTCCAAGAGACTGAAGAAGCAGGGCAAAGGGAACAAACCTAAAGCCGCTTCGCCACTGACTGATGACGAGATCGAGGCACTGTACCAGAAGCAGCTACTTGGGCATCACACACCAAGCGCCTTGCTGAACACCATTTGGTACAACAACTGCGTGCACTTTGGCCTTCGGGGAACCACTGAGCAGTATAATCTCTGGATTGTGAGAATAATCTTTTCTGAGATCATTTTTGTCCCTTTTTATGTAAGTTCTCATCTATAATGCCTGCAAAAAAGACAATAAGTGAGAGGTTATCTTAAAAATTAATAATTGTCATTCAGACTACATGAACAAATAAGCTGTCATTACGGCATACGAGTAACGTCGTATTAAACATATATATATCTTTGATATATAGTTGTGTGTGTTATTACAGTCCCTGAACGAACCATATAAATACTTGCCGAAGGCTACGTCGACATATGTTTTATTTTTGAATATATTTAAATAAATGCTTATACCACAACTTTAAATAAATTATAAATATTATATGACTTAATGACCAGAGACCGACCAATTTTCAAAACAAACATAATGCTAGTAATAATTATGGTAATCTGCTCAATTATAAAGTAAAACCAATAAAAGGATTCGATAAGTATTATGTATATCGATCGATTGCAATCAAAATGTGACCCCCTACTTAATTAAACCGAAGTGCTATGGTGTCTTCCAGACTGTTATCACCATCCTCTTGATTAGCGATGCCATCCAATAAATAGAACACACTCTGCGCAGTAGGGGTCATATGACATGTGTACACGTTGTGTAGACACTGTTTAGGTTACAATATACTAATTCCAATCCTTATGTAATTGAATGTAAAAGCGATCACTTACCTTTTCTTAAAGAGCATTCTAAGTTGAATTGATTTAAGCAATACAAAGGGTATGTCATGTATTATGTAAGAAAGAACTCGACATTAAACAAAGTTGACTGTTTTATCACCATCTTCTAAGCGGCTACTTTCTAGTTGAATGTAACCCGCCTTAGCGCAAGTGTCATACTGTAGTCTCCAACCTTAAAACATAGCAGTGATTTATTTGTGCATACCAATGCTTACCCTACCAACATCTCCGAAAAAAAATAAACCTAAAAACATGTCTTCGAGTTAAACTTGTTGATTTATAAAGAGAGTACAGCTCTACATCACTTATTTATTTAGTGTATTGTGACCTTTATCAAGACAGCCTTCCTGACCGAGGTAAGTTTCAAATAAAATACTCAAATATTCGAATCCCAAATTAAGATTCGAATGTTCGGATACTCAAGCGAATATTCGTTTACATCCCTAGTTTTAAAGGTTTTTAAGTTGCGCAAAACTTAACAATTATATAGGATTTTATTTACTGTCATTAAAACCAAATGTTGCAAGTTACTTTAAAGCTGTGGTCAAACATTTCAGCTATAATTGTATACGACACGGTTAATTATGTAAACGCATAAAATGAGCAGTGGTCTGGTTCTTACCATTAAGACAAATACAGATATGGAACGGGCCAAAAGTGAATAAATACATAAATGAATGCGAACATAACTGAACAAATGCATGAATGAATCAAAATAATAAATAAATAAATAAATAAATAAATACATTTCTTAGTTTTACATGGAAATCATCCCGTTAGTTTGCTCCTATCGTTTTACATGTAATACTATATGAATAAACTTAATTTGATTAATAGTTCAGATCATCTACTTATTCTACAACAACCATTATATAGTATTATTTATTCATTATTATATATTTTTTCAGTTTTATTAATTTGTAAATTAGGTATCAAAAATATAATACAATACGCACACATTTAATTATCATTAACAGATTATTGGGCTTAGTGGCAATTTCATGCACGGAATGTGAAGAAATGTAACAAATGTACCATCGATGTTGAGAAGTTTGTACATTTAAATAACACACACTTTTTTGTTGCATAGTCCATATTTATTACACTTGCATAACTATTAATAGCTCCTGTTTACATATTTTAATTTGCTTGACGTGTTAAAAGGTTCGTTCATTATTATATCGGAAATCGAAAGTAAAAGCCAAATTGGAAATATTAATCAGTGTTTAGTTTTCATTTGATCTGATGTTCATTTTGTTTAAATACTGTTTCATATAATTGTAAATAGTTAATAATCATAAGATAATACTCACATTATACTCTGTGGTATTGTAACAGTAGCGTTCTGTTGACGAACATGTGCCTGTTCTTGACATTTAAACAGACAAGGAAGCTAAATTTGTATCCTTGAAGTACCCATGTTAGGCGATATTAACACATTACAGGTAGGATAATTTTATACTTTATGAACGAATATTTTACTGCAAATCTGACACTATAACACGTTGCGTTCATATATATTTTACAGGTATATATTTGGGAACGTGGTATTGAATAATAAAATCAACGTCTTTTAGATATGATTCTCGCCGTTGCTAGTATTGACTTCGGGACCACCTACTCTGGCTGGGCATATTCTTTCACCCATGAGTACGAGAAGGACCCCACGGATATCAAAGCTAAACACTGGAATGCCGACCAGTTTATGTCAAATAAAGGTAACGTTAACGTAAATCCAAGTTTTTTTTGTTTAATAAATAAATAAACGGTAACACTTGACTATCATAGTTCGACACTATATATAGGTCTGCACAACAAATAACTGACGGCAATTGATCACGAACAAAGATCGTAGTTTCAAGGTAATAGAGAGTTCGATTGCAAGAAGATTCGATAACTAACGAATACCCCGTACCTTTTCTAGACAAAATGCAAGGTATCATGTAACCAAACGTGCGGTAACACAGTGCCGGTTATTATGATACAAAATCGTACTGTTTTGTTTTCCGAAAAGCTCCAACGTGTGTACTTATCAACCCGGATGGGAAAACAGTAGAAGCGTTTGGGTATGAAGCCGAGGACAAGTACGAAGAACTCGCACAAAAAGGGGAACACAGGAATTGGTACTACTTCAAGCATTTCAAGATGAAACTGTTCAATAACAGGGTACGTAATATATTCCATATTCCATATTTATCTGTTTATAAAGGAAAATAAAGGCAGCTTTTTTGCAACTTAACACCATTCTAAAGTCCTTAAATTGAGTGTGTAGATCTGCTTTGAGAGCTGCAACAAAAGTACACAATTCACCAATAATTATATAGTGAACTTCTATTTTAATGGCAATATGTAGTATTTGGAAATAGAGTCTAAATACTGTATATTTTCCTAGAAACAATTACAAATCACGATATGCATTCAAATACAGGATCTTCGAAAGCATACGATGTTGGAGGATGCTACAGGGAAACAACTCCCAGCCCTGACAGTGATTGCTGCCATTATCAAGTACCTTAAAGACGATCTGATGGAACTTCTTAAAGACCGGGTCACAGGCGGCATGACCAGTAGTGACTAACTGTTCCGGCCATATGGAACGAGAGAGCCAAGCAGTTCATGAGAATGGCTGCGAGAGAAGTAAGAAAAACATAAATGTGCATCCATCCATCCATCCATCCATCCATCCATCCATCCATCCATCCATCCATCCATCCATCCTCCATCCATCCATCCATCCATCCATCCATCCATCCATCCATCCATCCATCCATCCATCCACCCACCCACCCACACCGACCCACCCACCAAACCACCCACCCACCCCTCCACCCACCCACCCACCCACCCGCCCGTCCGTCCGTCCGTCCGTTCGTCCGTCCGTCCGTCCGTTCGTCCGTCCGTCCGTCCGTCCGTCCGTCCATCCATCCATCCATCCATCCATCCATCCATCCATCCATCCATCCATCCATCCATCCATATTTTTATCAATCCCCCAGCATCCATCCATCCGTCCGTCCGTCCGTCCGTCCAACCATCCATCCATCCATCCATCCATCCATCCATCCATCCATCCATCCATCCATCCATCCATCCATCCATCCATCCATCCATCCATCCATCCATCCATCCATCCATCCATATTTTCATCAATCCACAGCATCCATCCATCCATCCATTCATCCATCCATCCATCCATCCATCCATCCATCCATCCATCCATCCATCCATATTTTCATCAATCTCCCAGCATCCATCCATATTTTCATCAATCTCCATCCATCCATCCATCCATCCATCCATCCATCCATCCATCCATCGATCCATCCATTCATCCATCCATTCATCCATCCATCCATCCATCCATTCATCCATCCATTTATCCATCTATCCATCCATCCATACAACCTTCCATATTGTCATCCATCCACAGGCATCCACACGTCCGTTCACCATGTCATCTGTCCTTTCGTCCGTATGAATACATGTATATATCAATACAAACATGGATACATAGGGAATATTGTTTATACATTGTTATAGGCAGGTATTGAAACTGGTCATCTCAGCATAGCGCTTGAGCCGGAAGCTGCTTCGATTTTCTGTCGGCATTCGAAATTAAAAAAAGGCGAGCTATCCTCCAGTGCTGACATATCCACCTTTCCACCTGGCACACAGTACATAGTTTGTGATGCTGGAGGTACGATGTTGTGTGGTCTAGAAGGAGTTTGCTATTGTCTAAACATACATATTAGGGTTTGTTTGATGCTTTTAAATAATTTTTTTTCGAATATATTTAACTTTCAATTTGGAAGGTGCGCGAAACAAATAGTAGTATTAATAATATACTAAACTAAGCAGAAACACGACAGTGTGTTGTTTATTAAGTAACATCAGAAATACTGTTGAATAATTATTGTGTATGGACATAGTGGTGGAACTGTAACCCACAAACAACAAAGATTATACATGTATGTATCTAGTTTCTTTTTTGGCGGTGTATAAAACGAAACAAGCACAATCCGTTTTAGGCGGCACAGTTGACATCACTGTACATGAAGTAACAAGTAACAAGGCACTAAAGGAAGTGGACAAGGCAAGTGGCGGGGCGTGGGGTGGAACACAGATCGATGCACAGTTTGAGACACTGATGGATAAAATCGCAGGTAGGTTTTGTTTAGAAAATGTGAAAAACTAATTTTTTTTTAAAGGGAATGATAATGTATCCAAAAAAAAAAATTTGAGAACATTTAAGATCAATGTCAAGGCCGTTTATGGAAAATTATTAATTGTGGAATATTTGTTTATAAATTGACATTTGTTTTCATTTTGCTTCATTACCGCAAATAGCAACTTATACGAAACTGTTTATATTAAACAAGTTTTTCATTGTATTATACATTCAAAATATGATGCTATATTTAGACAAATACTTTTATGTGATTCAGGGTGTGCGGTTATGCAGCGTCTTAAAGAAAAATACATGGATGACTACATGGATCTGAAAAAGACTTTTGAACTAAAAAAAAGGGATTTTAAAAACACATCGAATGTCATGCTACGAATTCCTTCAATAATCAATGAAATTGTCCGTGAAATGACCGGGCGATCTTTTGAAGACCAAATTCAAAATTCACTTTTCAAAGATAAAATTTCTCGAAATCGCGATAAACTCCAGATCGACATGAATGTTATGGTATCTCTATTTGAAATAACAATCCGAAATATCACCGAACATTTGTCGTCGTTACTTTCTAAACAAAAGCACATAAAATACATTGTTATGGTAGGCGGTTTCTCCGAGTCCACATTGCTTCAACAAAGAGTAAAAGAAGCCTTCCCTGGAAAACACGTTATCATACCCGCGGAGGCTGGGATGGCTGTTTTGAAAGGGGCCGTCATGTTCGGACATAACAAACGATGTATTGTGTCAAGAGTTGCGCAATTTACATATGGAGTTGCGTGTAACACTCCATTTGATGAATCTGTTCACCCTGCTAGCAGATTATTTGTAGACGATAATAACAGAAGATGGGCCAAGGATGCATTCTCTAAGCATGTTGAAATAGGCACACGAATTTTCGTCAATCAAGCAGCTAGCACAAATGCTTACACACCATTGGGAACGGAGGCTATGATTAGAATCTTCGCATCAAACATCCCTAGTCCAGTGTTTATTGACGACCAAGGGAATTTTCTTGTCGGCGAATTTATAATAGACTGTACTGATAAAGGTGGCAGACAAAGCGATTTCAGATTAAGCATGTATTTTGGAGGAACAGAAATCCAGGTCAGAGCAGTTCTTTCAGATGGCAAAGAGACAATAGCGACTGTTGATCTTCCCGACTAAGCCTAACGTCGCGGACTGTTACAGTTATACAAACGAGACAAAAGTTACTAGCTAACATAAACAAATAAACTTAAACAGGCGCTTTCAGTCGATTCTAAAAATATAGTTATTGTTGACAATATAGTCCCTTAAGTTTATAGAGGTTTGTTGTTTGCTTGTTTTTACTTGCTGCGGTACATAAAATGTCCATATATTCATTCGTTAATGTTTTTGTGTGATTAAAATACGCAATAATGTCTTGAATAAAATACAAACATATTTGCATTCAACTTTGTCAAAGTTTATATTGAATACAGCTAAATATCTTTGGGAAAACAGTTATTTATAGCTTAGTATAACATTCGATACCTTGCGAAAATATGTCACATGATTCCTTTTTCTACAATACGCACAATTTAACTTAAAGAAAGTTGAATATACATTAATATACATGATTTAAGGTTTTAATAAGATGAAACAATGTTAAAAAACAGGATCTCCGTGAATGTTTATGTAATATAAAACGTAATTTTAATAATTATAATTTGTAATCGTATTAATCTCGATTGATATTGAGACATTAAATTTTGTTATGTTATAAACACACTTTGCAGTGTTGGGAGTACACTTATTCAGTCCACACGGTCTAACGCAATCAATCTAGACAGGTGCCCGAATGACTACACTAAAGAAAAGTTTCAAATCTATTTGAGGATACGAATGAAACTCATAACTCCATAAATTAGATAACATACCAGATAAACATAAAAACATCAATGGCAAATTTGACTTTTAGTTTTATTCATGTGTGTTTCGTTTCTTGTGCATGCATTGTCAGTGCATTTTAACAATGAACAGACATTAGTAGTTTTAGGTTCATCCAAATTCGATGCTATAACAACTTAAATATAGGCAGCTTTTTATCTCAGCATCGATGTTGTCATAATTAAAATACTCGAAAAAGGCGCAACCGTTCATATTTTCATCTGTTGTTGTTCAAATTCATCCGTTCTTGTTCAAACTTTCTTTATTGTATGCTATTTCAACCGCAAAGGTTTAGAATGAAACGTTGTGGCGCCTAAATATACATATGTTAGTAATATTAAATTGAAAGTACGATATTGATAATGTCAAAATATCTCGCACTATTAAATAATATTTACAACTGAGTCGTAATTCACGAACACTGACTATTTCGAAAACGTTATATAGTATAAATAAAAACTATCGACGTAATATTTATTTAAAAAACGAGAAAAAAACACATGCATTTTCTGAAAATAAATATTTATTTGGAAATCGAAAGTGCAAGCATCAATTTTAAATTAAAAACTTTATTATAATCTATATATCAGAAGTGAAACGTATTCGTCATCTTGCTATCAGAAGTGAAACGTAATCGAAGCATAAATGCTTGAAATAGATCGATATGTATTGTCATAAATAACATGATATTGTATGAATTTTGGAGCACTTGAATAACAATAAACGAGGATCCCGGCGTGCATTTGTACATTACATCTGTGTATTTAATTGCCCTTGACAAGGAAGTCCATGTATTCAAATTGTGTTGTTGCCATTTTCAGAAAATAGCACAGGTAAAGTTTGTTTTGTTTGCTTTAAATCATATATTTTTATTTAACAACTGACGTTTAACATTTTCATATCGTACATACTACATGATACGATATTTGTGTAGAAATTGCACATGCTATTTTAATAGGTCTATTTCCAATACGTTTGCCTGTTAGTTTCGTTTTCGCCCATGTACTACTTTTAACCCGCTTTCGCCAAGTATTACTGTTAACAGTAGTACATGGGCGAAAACGAAACTAACGCAAACGTATTGAAAATATAACTATTAAATAAGCGTGTGCATTTTCAGGTAAGCTAAACATATTTTTAATTATAACTTGAACATGGTGTAATATAAAGATGATTTCCAAATACCATATGTTTGTTAGACAGATGTAGAGGATCATTAAATTGGTCAATTTCGCATAACGTGCGTAGAATGTGAATAAAAGGTACATGCCAGGGGTGATGATGACCAAATCAGTCAATGTGACATCGTATTTTGGATGATAACAAATGTGTCATGTGTAGAAAAAAAGAAGTATATATATAGCATTGAATAGATGGACATTCGATAAGGATTGAGTATTTATTGACATTTCACATCGCTTGGGTGTTACTTGAACGAATATCTTCTACTTTAAAACACATAATGCAAACATATATACGCTGTTCGGTTTTTCATCATGCATTTAGGCCATTATTATATCCAAAATACGAAAAGAACTTTGTTACTTAACGTCGTTTTTCGACAATTAATTCAATATGCTTATGTTATTAAACATTGGTGTTTTAATACTCAGTATTGTGCAGAAAAAATGGTGCTCGTGGTCGCTAGTCTAGACTTTGGGACGACCTACTCGGGATGGGCGTATTCATTTACACACGAATTTCAACAGGACCCGACCCAAATAAAATCTAAACACTGGAATGCAGACCAATTTATGTCAAACAAAGGTAAAAAAAATGTTACAGTATTGCCATTTAAATGTGGGTTCATTGTGCTTATTGTATATGTATTTTGTCTATTCAATACTAGATATGCCATCCATAATTATATACACATTATGATTTAATAAGAAAATAATTTTCTATGAGTACTTCAACACACCACATATGTTGTTGTTAAAAGGTTCTAAATGAAATACAAATCTAAAAGAACTGTGTGAACATTAAAGCTGCTTATGTACGAGTCAAAGATATTTATTTCGTTTTAAATAAATTAACGTCAGACATTTCATGCAATGGTGAGCCCGAGTTCTGCATTCATAACATGATGCATTCCTGAAATCAATTATACAGATAATGCAGATAAAACTCTAAACAAAACATTATACGTTGCATTTAATATAGCACCAACGTGTGTTCTCATACACCCGGATGGGAAAACTGTAGATGCCTTTGGGTATGAAGCGGAAGATAAGTACGCGAAACTGGCACAGAAGAACGTTCACAAGGACTGGTACTACTTCAAGCATTTCAAGATGAAATTATTTGAAAGCGAGGTATGATATAATAGAACTTTCCAGTGTTTTTGTTCCACTAGCATATTCTCCTCCCTAGCTATTGTTAATTGGTTAATGTCTATTCATTGATAATCAGCCACATACACTTCTACTTTACTACGTGCATGTTTGTGTAAAATTGGGTAACCGTTAAACACGTATTATTTGAGCACACCGTTGGGTAAAACACTACATTAATTTGCAGATGATTGACATTTGTGGGAACGTCAATTATCTTGTACAGACAATGCAAAACCTGCCACACAGTCAAAAACAGTTTAATATAAGAGGTGTTCACAGTCTGTACCCTGATAATGCGGGCCTAGATGTAGCGTTTTACCACAGTAAACTCAATATTTGATGTCACATTGTTAGAATGCTGATTTTCATGCCCTACTCATACATTTTAATATATGCATTTGTTAACAGAGATAGTATGTACTTTATGTGGCTTTAAACATATCATATAAATATTCCAAGAAAAAAAAGTTGATTCAAATTGTACAAATCATATATACACAAAAGGCAGCTCGATCATTATCCATTTAATTGTATTGTAGCCTATCATTGTACAGCTTGTAGCAACCCATAATCCAATTAGGTGCAGAAAGGGAAAAAAACAACAACATTTGTTTAGAAACTTTCGCACGTTAGTAAACCAAGCAAGACTGCATTTTCATTGTCGATGATAGGGCTTTGTTCACACAAGTTTGATATAAAAAAACAATGCTTACATATAGTTGTCTTGTCTTGCCTTGTCTTACGCACACCACTCTTTCCTCCTCAACTGAAGCCTGCATTATCTTCTGAGCACGCATTATCTTCTGAGCCAGAATTACCTTCTGAGCATGCATTATCTTCTGAGCCAGCATTATCAGGGTACAGACCGTGGATGTTGGTCTGATAATAGTTTGTCAAGTCTTCAATACATTTTTGTTCAGTGTCCTTAGAACAGTAAACACATCGCATTATTATTCTAGTGATTATGTATAATAACTTATTTATATTTAAATATTATTTTTAAAACATTTTGCACCTATTATGAGGTTTTGCAGATTGTGCTTGTCAGGTTTTGTAAGATCATTTTAATATTAAAACGTAATCTGACATTGTATATCAGGTATAGTTCTTAACATGTTTGTAAGTGTATATTCAAAAATAGGTTCTGTTGCTCTTGTTAACATCAAACTATTGAAGTATTAAATGCTAATTAATTTAAAGACATATTTTATTTTATTACTATTTAATTTTAATTGTGATATGGGTTTAATCTTTATGCCCACGTTTTGTGAAGAATTATGAGCAGGTGAGAGTTTAAGGCGACCGTAAACCGGGAAAAATCCAAATGATTTGCCTTGACTGTTCGAAGGCGTTGACCCTTGTATATTGTGTTTTTATGTATTGGGCAATGGGTATCTTGCTTAAAAAAGGACCGTATGATGACCTGAAGTTATTGCTGATGCAGCAGTAGTTTTATTTTTTTTTGTTTATAATTATTTTCTTACAAAAGTAAAACTGCTATTCGGATTCAAGTAATTACAAAATTTTGAGAGTGTACTTTATTTATTTGTTTGTACCAGGGTCTAAGGACAAACGAAATGCTTGAAGATGCAACAGGGAAGCCATTGTCTGCACTAACCGTTTTCGCGGTAACAATCAAATATCTCCATGACGATTTGTTCAAGACGCTGGAGAATGGAACTGGAGGAAGCATCTTCAAGGCGGATATAAACTGGGTTCTTACTGTGCCTGCTATATGGAGCGACAGGGCCAAGCAGTTCATGAGACTTGCAGCAAGAGAGGTAAACATATTATAAGCATCCCTCTGACATTACTTTAATGCTCTTACATAACTTAATTATGCATTGTTTATGCATTATTACTGCATGGTTGTTTTAGACAGATAATAAACAAAACCGATATGAGGTAACGTACAAAATAGCTTATTTGTCCTGCATTTATTGAAAATATGTGTGCATGTGCTGGTGTGGAAGCCAGCTATCTTACATATTAAGGAACCTACATTAAACATACATAAAATGTTTTATTTTGCCGTATCTCTACATATGTTTGTTTAATGGTTACAAACTGATATTTCAGAACTAAATCCTAGTACTTTTATTATTGTACACTCTTTAATAATGTTTATGATTTGTCATTCCTGCTGTAATTAGCATATGTTTGTGCAATGGTTACAGGCAGGCATTGAGACCGGACATCTGAGCATAGCGCTCGAGCCCGAGGCGGCGTCAATTTTCTGTCGTAATTCGAAACTGACAAGGACCGAAACTTCCTCCTCCGTGGACATATCTACATTTCTACCTGGAACTCGTTACCTTGTCTGTGATGCAGGGGGTAGGATTGTCAGTGTATTATTTTCACATTGATGGCAAATACACCCTTTTAGACCGGTTAACCCACAATGCTTCCTGTTGACCGTTGAAATGTAGATGACTCCAGTGTTTATTTGTATTGGCTTGTGTGTGTTTTATGTATTGTGTCGAACTCTAAAGCGATGTACATGTATATGCTATTAATACTTTGCCAGATCTAATATGCATGACCTTGGCATTTGTAATAAATATTTGTGGGGTCAAGGTCAATGTCACCGTTACTAAAAATAGAAAAAACAGTTTCCGCTCAATCACTTGAGAATGCATTGAGATATTTTAATGAAACTTCATACATATATACCTTATATCGAGACCTCGCTTGGGATTGCATATGGGACGAGTGGGGTCAAGGTCACTATACCTAAAAATAGAAAAACAGTTTCTACTCAATAACCTGAGAACGCATTGAGATATTTTAATGAATTTTCATACATAGATACCTTGTATTGAGACCTTGCTTGGGATTTCATATGGGGTTGGTGGTGTCAGGGTCAATATCACCATTACTAAAACAGGTTCCGCTAAATAAATTTAGAACGCATTGAGATAGTTTAATGAAACTTCATATGTAGATGCCTCATATTGATACCTTGCTTAGGATTTCATATGGGGTGGATGGGATCAAGGTCACCCTTACTAAAAATAGACAAAAGTTTTCACTCAATACCCAGAGAACGAATTGAGATATTTTAATGAAACTTCATATGTAGACACCTTATATCTAGACCTCTCTTGTGATTGCATATGGTATGAGTGGGGTCAATGTCATCTTTACTAACAATAAACACAACTGTTTGCACTCAATAACTTAAGAACTTATTTAGATATTTTAATGAAACTTCATATGTAGATACTTTGTATTGAGACCTCGCTTTGGATTGCAAGGTCAGGGTCACCATTTCCTAGTCATATGTGTATGACCTTCACGTTGCACCCAGAACTTTCTTTCATTATTGTGCTGACTTATGCATTTCGTTAGAAAAATTTGGTTTTCGTGGAATTTCCAAATTTCTTGTTAAATTATGTTTGGTACACAGGTGTAACATCATATAATACAGATCAAGTTCAACTTCAGTTACAAACTACTTAATGTGGACAGATTTATGGTTTCTATTGAAATTATTATTTTCCAAATACACTGATAAACATTCACAAATTAAAGCATTCTCTCTGTGTCTATTTCTTTCGAATGGATGCCATAGTTTTGTCGCAAGGCCATATTGTGGGGGTATATCCGTCACTCGTGTGACAATTCTAGTTTTTTAGGGATACTTTTGTAGCTGTTAGAAAATTACATGTATTCTGTTTTAGGCGGAACAGTAGACATTACAGTCCATGAGATAACTCCTGACATGCGTTTGAAAGAAATTGAGAAAGCAAGCGGTGGAGCCTGGGGTGGGACACAAGTAAATCTGGAGTTCGAACATTTGATGGATACAATTGCAGGTACTTGAGATTAGGTTTCCGTCTTGTATACTGTAGACAACTGGTAACTTGCTTTAAACAAAGGCATTAAAGTGGCATAAATACAGCTACATATTAAAACAAGACATATGCCCATTTTGTCTCCGATATATTTTTCTAGAAGCAATAATGTATGGGTGGAATCGTTAAGAAAATATATAAACAAAGGCAAACAAATACTTTTGGATACAGGTTTCCAGCATGCTTCAAACTCACGCCTACAAAAGCGCAAACTTTAATGACAAATTTCCATCGCTACACAGCATTAATCAATATTGCGCATGCGCGTAACGGTAATTCATGTTCATTTACTTCTTCTAATTTTCCCGCTCCAGAGAAAATATCCCGATTACCACCGTTGCTAAATTAAAATAATATATGTGTTATATGTTTATAGAAACAAGCCATTTGTATTTAACAATGCTTCAATATTAATTCTGTATATATGAACTTTTATCCAAATGTTATTGTTGATCTACTCTCGATATGCCCCTTTAAGTGTTTAAAAATAATTTCTCTAGTGTTAATATAACTGGTACTGTGGTTAGTGATATTTGATTTTATTTTTTGATTCAGAACGGTTGTTTTCCTGTATCTGTTAAATCTTGATTAATTTACCCGTAAACGAAGATTTGCAACAAAGCAACGCTCGTTCTTTATATTAAAACACCGTGATGCATAAAGTAATGTTTTTGTTTTATTATTATTTTCAAACAGAACTTTACATGTCATGGTGACCAAAACAAATTCACTGATGAAATACAGATTAAACGTGTTCTATTGTAGGTTGTAGCGTTATAACAGCACTTAAGGAAGAATTCATGGATGACTATTTGGATCTAATGACAACCTTTGAGCTAAAAAAGAGAGAATTCAAGGAATTGTCAGAAGTATTCCTGCGGTTTCCATCGTCTTTGAAGAAGTTGGTGAAGAAAATAACGGATTTATCATTGGACGAACAGATTCAGAGATCAGTTCACGGAGATAAGATATCAAGAAATCGCGACAAACTTTGCATCGACTATGGTGTTATGGTATCGCTTTTTGAGGGAACGATAAAAAAAATTATTGAACATTTATCAACACTGATATGCAAACACACTGACAAGCAGATTGGTTACATCGTGATGGTCGGGGGATTTTCAGAATCATTACTGCTGCAAAGAAGAATAAGAGAGGCTTTCAGGGGGCAACACATTATCATTCCTGCGGAGGCCGGTCTAGCGGTACTGAAAGGCGCTGTCATGTTTGGACACAACAAGCAGAGTATCGTCTCCAGAATTTCTCGATTTACTTATGGAAATGCATGTTTTGTTCCATTCAATGAATCTGTTCACTCTGTTAATAGGCTGTATGTAGGAAAAGATAAGAAAAAACGTGCGTCTGAAGCTTTTTCTATACTGGTAAAGGTGGGCCAGTCTATTCCTATAGATGCCGCTGCAGGGTCACACGTATATTACCCAATAGATGACAATACTGGTTATACTGCAAGTATTTATGCAACAAACGAAAAAGCACCAATGTTTGTAGATGACCCCGGATGCTTTTTTGTTGGGGACTTATGCGTTAATTGTAAAGATAAAAAAGGGAGTGTCGGAGGCGCTACCTTAAGCATGTATTTCGGAGGAACTGAAATCCAAGTCAAAGCCGTTCTTCTGTCAACTGGTGAAGAAACATCAGCCACATTCGATCTCCCTGACTAATATAATTATAGTACAGTAAGCGTTAAGAACGCTTTTGATATTTGAGGTATGGTCATTGGAAGTCTGGTGGTACTTTGACATGGCGTGTGGGATATTGTGAATAAATAGTGTTACCATGAGCAAACGAATGGTTGAAAAGAGCGTTAACCCTGAAACATAAACATATGTATAGTTGGGAATTGTCCTCTGCCACATCAGAAATAACTATACGCCAAAATTATCAAATATAATGGCAGATACAGGGAATAACTAAATACGTGTTTTGTTATATTTGCACGTATCAAACCATTGGCAGACGCATCAGCAAAACAATTAAACATATGTTTCTGGCTTTTAATTGTTTTGGAAAACGTACCATAAGCTACATACCTATATTGTTTCAAATTTTACATTCCGGACAGTTTTGAGAGTATGTTACTTTAACAGTGTATTTAATAAATATAATCTTCATCTGAATATAAACGTATTGGGCCGAAATTAAAAAATAGTTTGTTTGCCCTTTACCGACCCGAAATTTTAGAGGTGGGTCGGTAGGTAGGAAAAATATTTTATTTTATTCAGAGAATTTAATCTTTGTCATACCTAAAAATCGTCATTTAGCAATACATTATAATTGTATCTTTGTTGAAAATGACAATTACTTTCTTCATCTTGATTGACAAAACCAATATTATACATGGTAAAACTGGCTTTAATAATAGAATAACATAAAATAGAATACGCAATGCCTTAAAAGCAAATTGTAAAGTACATGGATTCTATTTAATACCAAAGTCTGAATTGACTAGACACACATATCAGGGGCGTATTTAGGGCAAAATCGAATTAACGCCCGTGCTTGTACATGAAATATATCGGAAAATAATATTAAAGTAACTATTCATATATTGGCAAATAGAGAAATTCCAAAGAAAACAAGAAATGTCTTTAAAAAAGACAATATGCGTAGAAATTAATATTGAGATGTGATTTTTTTGCCCTACAGTAATTCAAGGTTACCAAGCTGTGACTTCAGGGACCCCATATTTTTCGTTTCCTACTAAGGGGGCTTCTCGGATCCCAGATTATTCGGTCCCTACTAAGGAGACTTCTCGGACACTAGATTTTCGGACACTATCAGAAAACGTATCGGCCCCCAACATTAATTTGAGATAAACTCAATAATTATTAATATCTGTACCGTGAATAAACCGATCATATACCGCCCCATGTTTTCACCAGTGATACATGAATAAGCTATATACTAGTAATTTACGTAAACATAATTGATACATGAATTTGTCAGGCAAAGTTACCAAATTAACATTGTCAACAAATAATAGCGGGAATGAATGAGCAGTAAGTTTATGAATTCTGCATGGCCCGTTGCATATTGACTTGTCGACTGGCATGTATATAGACAGACACTTTATTTCGACTTGTACATTCAGCATGTCAACGTGAAAGGAGCAAAAAACTATATACATATATACAAATGAATCATATCTGGATGAGCAGACAGTCTTAATATAGCAAAAAGGAATCTCAAGCGTTTTGGTATCATATCTAAGTAAGATTCATATTCAAAATTGATTTTGTAAGTTCTGTATACATCTAACATTGTTCTATTATTCAATATTCGGTTCCAATCCTGGATAAAATAGTCGTAAACTCGCTGTTTAAATTCTTCAATAATTATAACATCAATATTTGTAACGTTGTCAAATACATAACTGAAACCATAGTCATCTAACATTTTTCTGACATTAAATATCCAGTTACGACAGCCTTTGTTATAATCAGAAACTGCCAAGTTATATACAGATTTAATAATTATATTTTCAGATGTACATAACTTGAACCAATACTTAAGAATACGAATATATCTATGTATATACAGAGGGTGCCTGCCTAGTTCTCCATAGACACAAGCATTACATGTATTAAGTTTTACTTTCAACAGTCGTTTACAAAATTTTAAGTGGATTCTTTCCAATTCCTTAGATTTAGTATAGGCCCAGACCTCTGAGGCATAGTTTAAAATTGAACCAACGAATGCGTCAAACAATTGACAAAACAGTTTAGGTTTTAAATCGTATTCTTGACATTTAGATAATAAAATATTTAATGCTTTCCCAGTCAGGTGTTCTTGGTTCAATGTAAAACTCCCAGTATAGTTTAACACTACACCAAGATAGTTAAAATCATTTACAGCATGTATGTCATGGTCATTGTAAGTCCATTTTTCGTTGGGCAACAAGCCGCCTCTTTTTCGAAATACCATGATTTTGGTTTTCTCTGTATTTACTTTTAACCCCCATATATTACAATAATTAAGTAGGTTATCCAAATGGTTTTGAATTTCATTGGGTGATTTGCCTACAATGGCCATATCATCAGCAAATAACAGTAAAATAAAGACAATCTCATCAATATGCAAACCTGAATTTACATCATTTTGTAAATATAACTCTAGGTCCTCTATAAACAGAGTAAATAATAGAGGGGACAATACCTCCTGTCTGTCTGTCTGTCTGTCTGTCTGTCATGTATATAATTCCGTCTGCATTGTATAACTACCTTGAACAAAATATTTGTTTGTTTCTTAAAAAATATCTTTACCATGATGTCGTATACTATTGAATAGGACGCAACATTATCAATTGAACTAATATTCAAACAAATGATTCCATTTTAGCAAAAATGCAATCATAAATCACATGTGTTTAGTTTCTTTTGTCGCCAACAGTCTTTCTACAGCGTCACCATTTTGATTAAACAATCGAAGTTCCTTATATGCACTTTGCAAGGAACAATAAAGTAAACCTCCTGTAACGCAACCTTAACCTTATCCTATGGTAAATACTGGGAAACTTACTACTCCTCAAAGCACGTCTTGCCTCGCCTACGTCTGGAACGGAAGAGACCCGTGAACTCGCGGGTATCCCCCACTAACAGGGAGAAAAGGGAGAAAACCATACTTACCGATACGCTACCGTACTATACTGGATACGTCACAACACTCCCCCCGACTTTATGATAAAAAGGCCTTACCAGGACTGGGAAGTATCTGCACGAGATGGTCAAGCAACTACAAGTTGCCCCACAAGGATTCTCGGCTACCAGTGACGTATCTCCGGGCATCCCACACGCTCACTACATTACTTTAGGGGTCTCATCTGGCGAACCGTTCTTCACTACCGAAGTCAATGGTCAGGTTTTTACTGCGCGAGCTACAAGCCCTACTTTTGGTCTTTCTTGAGGTTTGGTTCTCTGTTACAGTAGACACCAACGAGTTACAAACCCAGCTGATATCTACTGGCCACTATCTGGACTGGAGCAGGCGAGCTACAAGAACTGCTCGTCACTGCTGACTGTGGTAGAGGTGTTTTCCGTTGGCCAAGGAGATCTCCAACACGTGTTTCGCAGTGGTTCCTCGATGTGCTGCCACCGCTTCGGCCACGGAGAAGATCTGACTCGGCGACGATACTCTGGATCCAGGTGCCGGAAAGTAAGGAGCATCCGTTTCCAGAATCAAGTGACTTTCCTCTACATGTTGCAATGCCGCAATCTGATCCGACGAAAATGTCCTCACTTTGTTGGTGAAAACAAAGTATGTCCGCGGAAACACCTCCAGCCACCGATCCTGGACGTACCTATTACCGGTGAAACAATGCAAATGTACCGGGTGATTCATCCTTACGAATTTCTTCAGGAAATGAAGGAGCAGGAGAAATGCTTCTGTACCACAATCTCCCTCCATTCCACGGCAGTGAATCACCAGCACATGTCTGTCTTCCAGGAATGGGAGCATCTTTTCCAGCAGCTCCACCTGATATGCCCAGTACTTCATGGGTTCTGTGTGGTCAAGTCCCAATTCTCCAAAGGCTACCACACGAGGGTTGCCCAGTAGCTTCTGGAATCGTTGAACTCCCTCGTTTACCCGAGCCATACTGTACCGAGCATGTCGTGGATGGATACCGACCCCTACGGAAATGTATTGCGGAAGATCTCGCAGTTGCTGGTCCGTAGGATAGCTGTCTGGGTCGCAGTAGATAGCAACACCCCCTACAAGGGAAATCCGCTTGCCTTCTTCTACTGTTACCGCATTCAGGATGTCCTCCACTCGACCTTGGTGAAGCTTCAGACTTCGCAGAGTCCTATCCAGATGAAAGTGTGCGTCAAACGCCTCTGGGTACTTTGGCTGGACTGGTTGAGCCTCCTCGACTTGATGTGCACTCTCGGGGGCCTGGAAGTTCTGCCACCAGTAAGCCCGCTCTTCTTCCGACAAACTGGCTGCCAAGAGTAGCCCCACTTTCCAATGTAGCAGTGCTCCCACCGAGTTGCAAGGCTCCAAGGTGACCTTTTCCGGAATGGGCTCATGAAGGAATTTACAAAACTCCCTCATAGCCGCCTCCTGCCGTTCCGTGACTGTGGTGTTGTCCGAGGTGCTCAACATCTTCTGCACAATCAAGAAAGCGACCAGTTCGTCCAAGGAAACAGGTTTCCCCAGCAGCCACCTTCCAGCCTGACTTAAGGCGTTCCTTCTTCCTCTGAGTACCCTTTCATCCGCAGGGTCCAACGTTTCGTCGAAAATAGAGGGGATGTGCGTGAAGAATGCATGGGCCTTCAGATACTTTGCCCCTTCCACACACCCCGGGACCCAGCATCGCTTCTGACTACGACGATTCCGTCTTTTCCTTTCTATTTCTCTGCGCTCTTCGGCCTTCTCCCTGACTTGGGCGAGGAGATCGCTGGTTTTGGCTCTCTTCAACACAGACATTGAGATAACCAAATCCTCGCTGCCTATGGCCGACCCGCTTTTGCGCTTCAGAATGCCCACCGAGCTCTCTGGGTTCTTAATCTCTACCCAACGAACTGGCTTCACTACATCTCTGTGATGATAAGTCTTTGGCCATTCATCGACCTACTGGACTCGCTTTGATTTTCCCTCAGAAGAGCCACAGGCCCCTTCTGATCTCGGGTCCGCTGTTGTGCCCTGAACCGCACTTTTCACTCTCTGGAAAGCTGGCGTCTCTGAAATGGGTTCCTTGGTTAGACTACGAGTCGCACCCGCGGTTTCCATTCCTGTTGTTATGCCCTGTGCCACACGTTCCACTGTACGGGAAGGAACTGTCTCCAGGTAGGGTTCCGGGGTCGGACTACAAGTCACGACCTGAGCTCCCCTCCCTGCTTGGACGTGAGGAGATGTCGTTGTTGTGTCGGTATTCTTGCCCCTGCTAATCAGCCGAGGAGATCGACGGGGACTATTCGCCACGGGAACTGTACTGAGGACTGGTGAAGCCAGCAACCTGTCCACATCGACGTCCTCATAATCCAGGATCTCCATGTCATCCTCAACTGCATCTAACACTGGTAAGTCCGACCCGGTTCGGTACCTGATGTCACTCCTCCCTTTTGTTGGATCGTAGTCCTGTTCTTTTGGGGGTGGCAAGTCGGGAAGCTTCCACACCTTGGTACAGATCCAATCCCGACTTACCAGCTGGTACATCTCCAGTGATTTGGCAGCCTCCTTGAGCCAAGCGGAGAAATTCTTCGTATTCCGCCCGCCTTGACTAGACTGCTTCACTAAAGACACCATACGGGTGACCACATCCAACAGAACGTTCACTTTTTCCTTCCCCCCACAACATCTTGGGCACAGTGCCAGCTTCTTGACAAAATCCCCGGCCGGCTTGTACACCTGACCACGACTTAGGTAGTCTTCCACTATTGCCAGGAAATCTTTTGGTTCGTTAGATCCTGATGCCATGACTACCACCTGTAATCTGAAATAACAGACGAAAATTAGTACCCTAACTCTTGTGTTTACAGGCCCTGCACTTGTATTTGTCTAGTTCAAGTGCCTCTGTTGCCGTCACGTTGACACAAGATCCATGATACCATTCTTCACAGTAGTCGCACTGTATCATGAACCGACCGCCATACGGCTTCCTGCAAACACAGTACTCCTTGTTGTCCTCTTCATTTTCCTGTTCCGGAGTTCCTAAGATCTCCCCTTTTTGGAATTTGACAATCCAATCCGGGAGCTTCCGGTCCTTACATGGCATCATCCTGTCATGATTGGCTATGGATACTACATTTCGCAGTCGCACCTGGTAAAGGTAGGCTGACAACTTCTTGACGATCACTGCTGGACCTTTCCAGGGAGAACTCAACTTGCGTGATTTGCCCTTGAGAGTCGCCGTATCTAAAAGATATATGACATCTCCTTCGACATAGGGGCGCAATAGTATCCGTAGATCGTAGTAGTGTTTCATCCTCCTCATGGAAGTCTCTAAGGTGGACCTAGCAGACGCATGGGCTTCCTTCATGGTTTTCAACAACTCTGTGCAACATAGGTATCACAGTCCTCATGCTTATCATGTACACTGGGAAACATGAGCCGTGCTGGAGTGTTGACTTCTCGGCCCAACATGAGCATGTTCGGGGTAAAACCAGTACTTCGGTTGACCGATGCTCTAAGCGCTCCTGCTATCTGCTGAACGTGCAGATCCCATTTATTCTGAGATTTCCCTAAGAAACACCTGATCGCGTCCATCAACGTCCTGTTGAAGCGTTCCACTTGTCCATTTGCAGACGGCCTATAAGGTGTCGTTCTTGCCTTATGGATATGTAGTGCTTTACACAACGCCTCAAACAGCTTACTTTCGAAGTTCCGCCCTTAGGCAGTCGCAATTAGTGTGTTCTTCTTCAACGTTGCGCAAGTGTCCTTGATGTTGATGAAACACACTACTGGGTCACTGTTTGCTGCACTGACTGTCTTTGGCATAAGGACCCTAAGGGCACTCACTGGTTCAATGCAATAGTCACTAGCCATAGGTGCATCTAACTTGCAAGGTAAACGTACCACCGAGTTAGGTGGCACCACTACTCGAGTTTTCAACATTACCCTAGCAACTGCAGGCTTCCCATCTTTGAAACTGGTGGTAATTGGGATTCTTTCACCGTCAAGTATCAGCGTGTCTGACTGCATGTCCATCAAAACCCCAAGATGATGCAAAATATCATGCCCCAATAGCATATCATCGCCTATGGGAGCTACGTAGACCTTCTCTTTGAAGCAACGGTTGCCCAATTTCATCTTCACAGGCGCTGTTATGAAACCTTTAAGGACCGCTTCCGCATCAGCCATCTGCATAACCACATCTTGGATCTGTGCGGGAGCCTTTTTTAGCTTCTCATACATTCTTGATGAAAGGATCGTAATCTCTGCACCCGAGTCAATCTTTGCATTGAGGTCAAGGTCGCCCACCTTGATCCGCACTATGGAAGAACCCGCCCGCACCTGGCATATCTTTATGGGCTCTTGAGACTTTTCCGAACTTGGTCTCTGATCACTGGACTGATTAATCTGAGTACCATCACCTTGAACTGTACCTAACTGGGTTCCCTGTTTACTAGGCCCATCTTCTTCCTGTCTTCCCTCCGATTTGGGGAAGTCACAGGCTTTGCCATCAGAGATAGTCACTGAAGTTTCAGACCCCCCTATTTCCTGTTCCCCTACTGTGCTAAGACTGTTGCCCGGTTGGGCGAGCACACCATTCTGTTGCTTTTGATCTGTATTAGGCGAGTCACAGACCCTGCCTAAAGCAGCCGTACCTGTAGCTTCTACCCCAACAGACCTCTGTGGTAGACCACTTGTCTTCACTGTTGAGGGCCCGGTCGTGTGGTCTTCCCGTCCAGCCCTCTGCCGTTTAAACCCTTTGGCTTGCCCTCCTTTTTCTTTAGCCACTCTTGGTACCCCACACAGTCTCTTTTGAGGTGACCCTTCTTCTTACAGAAGTAACATGGTCCCAACCTCTTTGGTTGATCCCCACATTGACCTTCCTTCGACACTGCTTCAGGAGGGGTAAGGTGCATTTGCTTGGCAAACTCCTTCAAAGCGGACGCTATAAGCTCCTCCATCTTTGCTTGTGAAGATGCCTGCACTGTATTAACAGAAAGTTCCTCCCGGCCCCTTCTGGTCTTTTTTCCATCTACTGCCTGCGATATGTATTGGTGCTGTTTCACCAGGTTTAGGGCTTCCTCCATGCTTGAGGGATTCTCCAAACAGGCATGCTTGGCTGCCTCCTTGTCCAAACCACCCTGGCAAAATCTGGCAATAGCTTCCTGGCGCATATGATCCTCCGGAAGGTCCACAAAGGCTGGTGTAGCTAATGTTAGCACACGATCCGCCCAATCTTCAAGCGACTCCTCTTGCCCCTGCGTAGCCTGTCGGAACTTGGCCTTCGATGTCTCCAGCACTTCTTTCGTACCGAAGCGAGACTCCAATGACTTCATTAACCGACGAAATGAGTATCGGTCATTATCTGTGGTTGTAATGGTGAAGAAGTCAAGGGCCTTCCCCTCCAAACTCCAGATCAGATAGTCTTTGCATTCCTCTTCAGACCACTTCATAACCTTTCGGTAGCTATCAAACTTCCGCTTAAAAGATAGCCAACTTGCCTTCCCATCATACCGCAGCGCTTTCGGGTGTCTACGTGGGTCCCCCTGTCTGCGCGAGCTACGGTTCTGGGACCGGCTGCTGTCAGAGGAGTGCCTACGACGGGTCTTAGATTTGTGATTGGACCCACGTGATCTAGATCTAGACTCTGATTCGGAGCCCGACGGTGAACGATGGGAATGCAGTCTTCTTCCGGTCTTCTTTTTGTGTGAGGTTGTCCTGCGTGGTGCTGTTAACCTGGCATCCGGCGACCTACTTGATGATGATGACCTATGAGGCCTACCACCTGCAGTCCGATTGCTTCCGGTTACAGACTTTCGGTGCCCACCATCATCACTAGCCTTGCCCTTCCGGTTTCTGCACGATGATGTTGACCTGCATACCGGAGAATTACTTGCTGATGGCGACCTATAAGGCCTACCACCTGCAGTCTGATTACTTCCGGTTGCCGACTTCCGGTGCCACCGTCACCACTTACCTGGCCCTTCCGGCTTCTTCGCAATGCAGTTGACCTTGCCTCTGGCGACCTACTCGAGGATGGCGACCTATAAGGCCTACCACCTGCAGTTCGGTTACTTCCGGTTACCGACTTCCGGTGCCTACCGACATCACTTGCCTTGTTCTTCCCGTTTCCCCGCAGTGATGTTGTCTTGGCCCCCGGCGACCTACTCGAGGATGGCGACCTATAAGGCCTACCACCTGCAGTTCGGTTACTTCCGGTTACCGACTTCCGGTGCCTACCGTCATCACTTGCCTTGCTCTTCCCGTTTCTCCGCAGTGATGTTGTCTTGGCCCCCGGCGACCTACTTGATGATGGTGACCTATGAGGCCTACCACCTGCAGCCTGCGTACTTCCGGTTGCAAATGTCCTGTGTCGTCCGGCGTCGCTTAGATCCCACCTCCTGCTCTCTTCCTTGACCTGGCGCTCATAAGAACCCGACCTTGAGAGTTGCCCAGCACTATAAGAGCTAGGCTTTCTCAATGTTCTGCATTCGTGTTCAGAGGACTCAGCATGCACCCCGGGTTTCTTTTCACTGGACCCCCGGGTCTTTACCATTACTGGACGATCCGGGGAACACAAAAGTGAGCTGGCTCTTGAACTATCGGAACCATGTTCTAACTTTACTGGGCTGTAACGTCGTACCCTGTGTGCAGCCGGTGTCAAGGATAGAGGAGGACAAGATTCTCTAATTAGCGGTGATTTTGCCCATGATGCCATTATGGGAGCTGTTGTGGTGACCCACGTTGACTCTGTATACACCACCGATGTTTTCGTAGACACCAGTAATGTCTCATGAAGCAGCGGATACGCCGGAAATGCTGCCGCCTGAAGTGTGATGCCTTTTGGTGAAGGCAGGGACTCACTAAAATCGAGCCAATTAAAGGGATCAGGCTCAGAAAAGTCCAACATACTGAGCACTTCCGGTGTCAGCTTGCTGCCCAACGCTAAATCAAACACTTCCTTTTTAACCACCCCATACGCAGCACGCAACTGGATGATATGATTGGCCAGTTTTTCACCAATTCCCCGAATTTTCATCAAGTCTTGAACAGACGCTGTATTTACGTTGATAAGCATTTTTATTAATAAACAAGTGCAGGGCCGATACCAATAAATAATAACCAATAAACACAAAAATTTTATTTCTTTATTTATTTTACTTAAACAATTTACCCCAGATACTAGAGGGACCAAGCGTGACTAAAAGACACAGCTTGAAACACTAGCGTGGCTACAAGGCACTGTTTACTAACCTTCCCTAATATTTCCCAATTCTCAAACACTGTTCCTTTAATTCTGTGCAGAAACAGAATAGCCACCTAATTCTGGCCTAAACTGGAAAAATTAATTTGATAAATTAATTTACAGGCCTTCACAAGGTTGCCAGACTAATATCCCCGATAACTGAATGCCGTACAATGAATGCCGTATATTTTAACCCACAATTTCCCCTCCCGCTAAATTTACTGGACCTAACCGGAAAGTTCTGGAAAAAGTGAAATATAATTGTTAAATTCTAAATGTACTCAGCCAAACCAAATCTCATCCTCGTCGCCAATAAAGTAAATTAGAGGAGGGCTGAAGCGGCGTACGACCCCTCTAAAATTGTCCAAAACTAGGTTTTTAAACCGAACAATAAACTGAATCATGTGCATTTCGTTACAATAACATGTTCTTTTCAATCAAATTATTTCAAATATAGTTTCTGTTTTGTGATATTTTGGTTAAATTGTTCCGTTTGGCGAAATGCGTCGTTCCGATACATGTATCTTAACATGTAAGAGACAAAAGTAGTTAATTTGTTGTCAGTTATTTAATATTACCGCCCCTTTAACTCAAAATCCTGGTACCGCGCCTGATATTATATTTGAACTATGGAAATATAACAGGAGGTGTTTGTTCTGTACCAGATTAAAAACATGTAAGACAGGAGGAATTTTCAATCATCAAGTCACATACTGTAGTTTTCACCAAGGAGCTCTGTGAATGAGGCGTGTCGTGGGAAACCCGGGCTGAATGCATGTGCGTAAAGTGTCGTCTAGGAACAGCCTGTGCAGTCTTTTTTAAACATAAATCCACTGTAGGCGGAAAGTGCGGTCCTAGATTAATCTGTGCGAACTGCACAGGCTGATCCGGGACGACACTTTACGCACATGCATTAAGCCCGGTTTTCCCGCGACACGTTTTGAATATGGATCCAGCGGGGTTTTTTCTATGAAAAATTTTTTTTGGGAAAAATAAAGACAAACAAGAAAGAACAAATCATTCAAACGTTATGCTAATTTAGGATTTTATTGTAAAGTTACTAGATACGCGGTTTTATTTGTAGTTGTTTATATTGATAAATAGGTCGGGTAATATGTAGTGAGTTGATAAAACGCATATACACAATCATTAAGTAGACATTGAACATATACAGGTAGGTGACATGTCGATTCGTCTGAAAATTGAAATACGATCACAAGATTGCCGTACCTGTTTAAATTTTAACCACAAAACGAAATGGCAAGCGTTGTGTATGCCCGGTCGTACAGGAATACGCCTGAATACGCCACTGCATATTAATTAATACAGAATAGATACATACTGTCTGACAATAAAACATGTGTATTATTATCAATGGCTGAACTGACTAGACAGTCCCAATCATATTAATACGGTACAAATACATTCTGGTTGACTAGAAAAATGTCAAATCATTGAATTGAAAATTAAAAATAATTTGATTAAAATGTCACAAATAAGAAATCAGAAATGTTGTTAACTCGGATGTCTCTGTCCTCTCAAATATAAACCGTGTTTTTGTGAATGAAAATTTAACAAAGAACACTTACTAGTACTGATAGAAGAATTATTCCTTAACAAAGCCAGTATTGACATACACTTTTTTGTTAACATCAGGGTAAAACTTTTCTGCACTGCCACTTGTTTTTGATTTGCTAATTGAAATCAAAACTTGGTCGGTAATTTTCTTGCGATATTGCGAGTGTGATCTCTTTGTTAAGATGGTTCTCTCTGCTTTTCAATATTTAAAATAAACAAGAGCTTTAGAGGACAGCGCGCTCGACTATTCGAAGTATTTCAGTTGGTACATATTTTGGATAGTGGAATGGGCATAAATTTGTTAAAATACAAAAATTTTAAGTGAAGCCTTGATACATTTTTGGAACAAAAACTTTAACCACAAAATGTATGTAAAAAGTGTGCATAACTCTGTCAAAATACAAAACACAGTTATGGGTAATGTTGACCCTGATACTAGAGTTGATGACAAAGGTTTGTTCCAAGTTTCAAGTGAATAACTTATGTAGTTTTGAAGTTATGAAAATTTTGAATATAAACGTCAACCACAAAATTTATGTAAAAAAGGGGCATAACTCTATCAAAATACAAAACAGAGTTACGGGTAATGTTGCCCCTGATACTAGAGTTGATGACAATGGTTAGTTCCAAGTTTTAGGTGAATAATTTATGTGGTTTAGAAATTACCACACTTTTGAATATAAACTTGAAACAGAAATTCTAAGTGAAAAGGGGCATAGCTCTGTCAAAATACAAAATAGAGTTATGGGTAATGTTGCTCCTGATACTAGAGTTGATGACAAAGGTAAGTTCCAAGTTTCAAGTGAAAAGCTTATGTAATATAGAAGTTACAAAACTTTTGAATATACACTTTTATCAGACAATCTATGTGAGCAAGGGGCATAACTCTGTCAAAATACAAAAAGAGCTTGGGGAATGTTGCCCCTGATACTGAGGTTGATGACAAAGGTTAGCTCCAAGTTCCAAGTGAATAACTTATGAAGCTTTGAAGTTACAAAACTTTCGAATATAAACTTCAACCAGAAAATTTAAGTGAACAAGGGGCATAACTCTGTCAAAATACAAACAGAGTTATGGGGAATGTTGCCCCTGATACTGGAGTTGATGACAAAGATATATTCCAAGTTTCAAGTCAATAACTTATGTAGTTTTGAAGTTACAAGACTTTTGAATAAAAACTTCAACCAACGCCGACGCCAGGGGTAGTTGGATAGCTCACCTAGTCGTCCGTAAGAAACACTCGCGATTTAGACAAAAGCACATGCTGCCTAAACATAAACTGCTGAATATTAAAATGTCAAGTAATTCGGTGTCATGATACATCAAACTGCACAAAAGTCATGTCGTTTTCAGGAAATAACTATTGAAACCAGTGTCCGTTATGCGAAATGTCTCTGTTGACAGAAGAAAAAACGAACTATTTCATATACGGACAACTTTCAAGGGATCACCCTACTATTTACTGGTATCTAACCTTAAAACAAAACGCAATTATATACACAGATGATGACGTCATACGTCGACAGGTGGGTACACGACAAAACGTGAAATACACCATGTTTACTAGTATACGGTTAATAGGCGCTAATTTTCACACTTTTGTTCAAGCGCCTTAATGATCAAAATTGTAGCTTATGAAAGTTGTGAGCAAAACAAAAATACGAAATTTAAAGAAAGAAAAAAAACCTAAATAAAAAAATAATTACCGCAGATTTTGCAATAAAAATTTTTGAGTCGGCGGCTTTTTTGTGGGTCGGTCGGTAAAGGGCAAAGAAAACTTAATTTTAATTTAGGCCTTGTCATTGAACAATGTCATTGAACAATGGAGCAAGAAACTCACAAATGTTTTGCTTGATCAGATTGTTTAATGGTTTATAAATTGAATCGGAGATAAAGGTGAAAGAACCAATACTTTATTCAAACTCTGTATGTAGCAGGTAGTTTGTTTTATGGGTTGTTTATTTAAGATAACAACGCTAAAAGGATATGAAATATTAACACTCATAAAACTATTGGTTTTGGCAACATCAGTTTGAAAAAACAAGTTGGCGTACTTGAAAATGTGTTAACATTCTATTTCTAATAAATATTTCATTTAACGAGCATAGCGCTTGTGATTTTGTACTTAATTGAGGCGTGTCGTGGGAAAACCGTAAAGTGCCGTCCTGGGCGGCATTTTCCGCCTACAGTGGATTTATGTTTAGAAGAGACTTCCTTGAAACAGAAAATACAATAAAAGCGGAAAGTGACACAACGCAGATGCACCAGCCGCATTTTCCCACTGCATTCGTCAATTAATCTCCAGCCGCGGTCATTTGAAGCGTTTCAACGCTTTGATTTCTATATGTAGACTAACACGTGGAAATGTCATAAATTGTTTTACAAATAATGTAGAATTACATCTTGATATGAGTATTAACTTCGTGTAGAAAAACATAAATATTCGTTTACTATATTCCCATATTCGCATACTTATCACGGTGGTATTTTATCGAGGTGTTAAGTAAAAGCTTTCGTATAAGTGAGCTTTTTACCTGACTGTAACAGCTCTAAAATTGAAACAACAACATTAGGTTTTTGTATGTCGGTAAAATAATCAATGTTTTAAAGGGTATTTTAGTAGTTATTTTTAAATCGTCTTTTGCTTAATTTTAGAAGGAAACAAAACATATTTCATGTTGAAAATACATAAAAGTTGTTTCATTTAGAAAATTGTCGGAATGAGCTAGTGATGGAGATACCAGTTCACGTGGTAAACTAGCAGACGATACGAAATGTTATCCGGTTACCTGTTTATTCGGCAGATTTCAGGACATGTAACCGAATACTTCTGCTCTGTGATCTGCATAGGCACTAACATGTTTTGAAAATGTCGCTTCCTAAGTGTGACAATTTGACAAATAAGAACAAGACATGTTACAATTGCCGATTAGTTATGTTTAACATAAAAATAACATTTTGACTGCCATACAATAAATATGACACGCGACTACAAATAAAGTACATCAACATATGTTACTATATCTGTGAGGTAATTATTGTATGACATACAACTGACAGCCATTTTGATCGATGATCAACCAGCCTAATGATAGTTTTTAGCCACTAAGTTTAATATATCATTAATGGAAATAGTCGATGGGGCTTTGATATGTATAAATGTTAATGGGAAGAAAAAGCCCGAGTAAGATAAATATTGCTACGTTTTCTTTTTTTTCTTGTCAATAACATAGATAACATATTACTATCGTGATAAACATAAACCTGTAATAAATAAACTAGGCGGTCAATTAAAGAGCGCTGAGCCATCGGTATGATATGAACCGTTTAAACGATGATAATGACATTGAGTACCATTGTAATGTTTAAATAGATAATTGTTATTTGTATTTATTAATGACAACGATGTCACTTTAATTCCGAAACATTTGCACCCTCAAGTAACATACGTAGCTTATTGACCTACTGTTAGGCAGTTAAAAGCTGATGCGAGCTTTTGTTGTATTGCTGTACGTCTTGCCGGCTTAGAATAAATCTTATTTTATTGTCTTATGTGACTCACCTGGCAATTCGCGTTCATGATTACAATCGACAATGCTAGACCGAAATGTTTTAATCCAATTAGTTTAAATGCCAGACACGTAATGCGCAGCTGCGAACAACGATTGAAGCTCAGTAATATTTAAAGATTATTCATCATTTTCAGCAATGTTTACCTTGTCAAGTTTTGACAGCTTTGTTACACATGATTGTTTAATGACATGTTGACATTGATACATCATAATGCACCTCTGTTTAGTTATTTTGCATTTTAAAGTTTATTCGTGCACAGGCGCGAATACAGGATTTTGAATAAGAAGGGACAGTAATATTCAGTAACTTAAAAAGCTGCCAACAAACTGTTTTGGTCCCTTTTAGATGTGATATCCTAACTAGCAGAAACTTGCGATATCGACAGTAATGAGTATTGTAGCGACAATACCGAAGAATGGGGTTGATTATGACATTAAATTGATTGAAGAACACGTCATTAGCAACACAATGCATATGTTTTTTGTGACCGCCTTTTGTCCGTCGTTCGACGTGCGTCGTCAACTTTTACCTCGTTAACACTCTAGAGGCCACATTTATTGGCCAAACTTCATGAAACTTGGTCAGAACATTTCTCATAATGATATCTCGGACGAGTTTGAATCTGGGTCATGTGGGGTCAAAAACTAGGTCACTAGGTCAAATAGAAGAAAAAGCTTGTTAACACTATAGAAGTCACATTTTTTGCCCAATCTTTATAAAACTTGGTCAGAACAGTTGTCTTAATGATATATCAGTCGAGTTCAAATCTGGTTCATGTGAGGTGAAAAACTAGGTCACTAGGTCAAATTGAAGACAAAGCTTCAATTTCAATTATGTACATCCCAAATTTTGAAAGTCTGTTGTCACTTAAGTTTTTTAAAACCATGATGATTAAGGCCGCATTTCCACCAGTCCTTATCAGTATATCCATATCCGTATAAAAATCTAACACATGGAAAATTGTTCGACAAATGAAACGCAGGTGAGCGACCCAGGGCCATTTGGCCCTCTTGTTATATATTGCGAGTTTAAATCGAATGCTGGAAAATTTAAGAGGGGGCCTACGCCGCCTCCATCCCTCTAAAACCGCCTCTGGTGCATACTCTGCCATATTTTAGCGATTTTGAAATTGATGTATGACTAGGGCTACATTTACGTTTATAATTAACACTTAATATGCGTACGATCCAAGTTAAAATGAAAATACGATATCAATACTTTTTCTGAATTTTTTCTTTTTATAATGTATATCAGATAAGTGAATGTGGTCTCAGTGTGCATGCTTTTTAGGTGCAAAAATATGAAATTCACTTGCAAATAAGTTGCAAACTATTATTGCTGATATCTTAAGAAATTCAATATTTAGTTATTGATTTTGTTTCACAATCTGTGTTTGCCCTTTTGATAATAATAATATAAAATGAAAATGCAATATCAGTTATTTTTTCTGAAATGTTTATTTTTATGATGTATATGAGATTTAGTGAATAAGGTCTCAATGTGCATGCTCTTTTGGTGCAAAAAGATTTAATTCACTTCCCAATTTGTTGTTAGCGATTATTGCGGATATGTTAAGAAATGAATTATTTTGGTATTTGTATTGATTGTGTTCCACAATGTGTGTGCGCTCTTCTGATAATATTCTAGTTTTACCATGCATTTCCCATACTTTAACATTGCCTAACATGTGTGTGTTGTAATCGCTATGTTCTTACGTTTAACGCAAAACATACACATGCATTGAATTGATTTGAAATTCAGAAAGATATCTGAAACATTCCGACTGCACTTATGTTCTTTTTCGAATCGTTGCCTGTATCTTATGTTGTCTATACCACAGCAGTATGTCAATATGTGCACTGTGTCGTGTTTCGACGGTTATGTTACACTCACTTAATTGTTAAATTAGATTTCTATATTAATATTATAAAATATATTATAAATCCATAATACATTGATCTCTGCATTGATTTTTTTATGCAGTGTTTAATTTAAACATATTTATTGAAGCTCGATTGCTCTGAAATCCTTAGACACACTCGAGTCCGTTTTCTGGAAAGAACCAGTACTTGGTGTCTTTGGAAAGATCCCGAGAACGATCCCTGAGTGGTAATGGAAGCCGGGACCTCCCGGTCGCAAGGCGGACAGCATATCCACTACACCATTACCACCTGTAGTGTGTATAACACCCTCATAAGGAGCACATCAGTGCAGAAACTGGAAATCCTTGCATAACTGCACACACTTTTACTATGCTTCTTATAAAACAACCACTGAAAACCTGGGCTCATATTTATCAAGATTCTTAAGTTGTTCTTAACTATAGTCGAAACTATGTCAAACTTAAAATTTGTGTTTGAAAAACTATGCTTTGGAACATGTACATGGCAATTAACATATTTTAGTACACTTTGTATTACTTTGCATCTTCTGTATCAAAATTCTTCAAACTATCAATTTCTACGTCAGAAAAATCCAATTTTAAATTTTCAGAATTTTAAGATTTGTCTTTACTTTTGACAAAGAAACTTTATAAATACCAGCCCTGGAATCGCCTATGCTGTTGTTTTGTTCAAATGAGTATGTCGTATTACATTATTTATGCCACAACATGAAACAAGAATGATGCATTTTAAAATTTGTTTCTAATCTTATTTCGTGTACTTTTCGATGCACAAAAAAAGAATAAAATGAAATCCTTTCATTGCGCCTTTAAAATAATGTCGATGATAATATAATTTTATTTGAAAAAAAAATACAATTGCTTTATTTATTATTTTTAAACTCTGTTCCATTATTGATTCTAAATGTGCAAAGTGAATAAAAGTAAGGTCAAACATACATGTGACATAATTTGCATACAAAACTATATTACATGAAAGTGACAATTATTATAGTCGTATGGCCTCAGGCCAAAGACGGTGGGGAGGGGGGACAAATAGTTACATACAAATATAATATTTTACGATGTATACAATGTTTATTTCAGGCTACCCGACCTACCCTAAAAAAATGTCCTGACCCTAGAACATTTTATTGAGTTTGTCAGATATTATTTTGGTTTTATTTACCTTTTCCAAGATGTAATTTTTGTGGATAAATAAGTGTTTTGTTTTGATAGCATCCACTTCAAAACAATGTTTAAGGATATTACTGATATGTTTTGAATATTCATTTAGTTTTAGAATCTATTAAAGTTGACCATTTACCAAATAAAAAATAATAGTAATAAATAAATCCCTACCTACTTACCCATGTTTTGGGCATGTAACCTGGACACCCTTACGAGACTTAACAGGCATCTATGTTTCAAGCGTTCATAAGCAAGACATTGTATAAATGTTCTTGACTGGTAGAAAGCAACGGTAGTAACTTATAGATGGGATACTGCGAGGATTAACATGTTCTGAGATATATTTTGCATTTTACGAAAAGCTTAAATTGATACTATTAAGTCACTACAAAAGGATATACCGGTACGCCAACAACAAAAGAAAACAAAAACTGAATTTCATTCAGAGCAAAACTTAATGATTCATAGCAAATCCCAAACAAGCAGGTTGACAGCAGTTGTGGCTGTAGTAAATAGTACGAATTAACGGTCACGAGCGTGTATTAATCTTTTGTAGTAAGAGTGTAAATATCGTATAAAAACCTCTTAATTGCGATGACGCGCACTTTACGATTCACGTCAATGGAGTGGTATCTTTCTTAACGTAGCTCCGACTTGTCACCGCTAACGTCAACTAACGCCGTGTTTATATAGGCCTATATGTGATGCATTCATCAACCTGGTTGCCATATAATTACCTCGTTAATAACGATATGCGAGGGGTTATATGTCCATTCTCGTTGCTAACCAGTTAGTACAACGGACTGACATTGTGGTTAATTGATTTAAGTCTGAATAAGAATAATCTAGCGGAATTCAGTGTATGTTGGATTTACTAGTGTGACACTAAATGAGTTTTGGACAAGACACGCGTGCAGTTCATAAATCGGAAAAATGAATTTTCAATCAACTGAGTTGATTTGGAACTTGATGTGTTTTGCATACAGTTTTACGTTAATTAGCGTCGGAGTTTTACCGTCGTTCTCAGCACTGCATATCTCCAAACCTGAACCAGTTCACGATGCGCATCCACAGGTACAAGTCGGATTGAACAGGGATATGCTACGGAGGATGTCCGCCAGCTTGCCCATTTCTGGCTTGCCGAGCAATTACCAGAGTTCTGCACTTAGTGATAGCAGACTTCGCGCGTTGTTTCATTCGCCGTTGCTAGCTAAGCCAGGCAGTAAAATGCATTTTGGTAGTTGGAACTTTCCGAATTTCCTCCAGAGGTCGCGACAGCTGCCAGCCAGGGATGAACATCTTGGGGTGAGTACGGGTGCACGTCTTTTATGTATATGGTAACTCAGTGTTAAGGCAGTCAATTCCTTATTTGCAATGTTATACATTCATAATTGCACTATATTACTGTTTTATTTCGCAGCAAATATTAAGAATAGTATCATCAGTGATACCATAATATCATAACATCATTAGTGAGTATCGATAATTGAAAACTGGAATAGCCCCGTTTTTGTTATAGAGTTTTCATCAACCACCACCGGGGGCCCCAGCAGCGAATCCAAGATCTAACACAGTGACAAAAGCGCTAACCTCCACCATGCCTTTGCCGAGTCCTGTCCCCACAGAGCCATCTGGCAAAGATCAGATGCTAAGTTTCCTCAAAATCCTTCATGAGCGACGCTCTGTGATTGCAAACGATCGGGACACACAGCTGATAAAATTCTACTTATCTGAATTGAACAAGATCAAATCAGTTGAGTCCACCATGGGAAAGGACGTCGTTCTCGAAATGCAAATTGACTTTATTGGAAATATTTCTGAACTTCCCATTCAAAGAGAGGTCTTGAAAATCTTCGTAAAAGATATGGTAGAGAAAAGTGGGTTTCTTTTAGCCAATCAAACGTCCCCTAACGACATTGACGCGCTGAAGTCATTGATCGACTCCATTGGTGACATAACCAAAAGGCTTGCCCCCAGCAGTGTACACAATTCGCCCAGCAACACTACGTTTCCTGCGTCAACACCAAAACCAGTGGCTCTGCAGAATGTTCAAGTGTCGATATTCGGTGATGTGCACACTTCCTCTTCTCATGACGTAATCCACACACCGTCGTTTGAAGCTGGAAGCATACAGAGGGGATCATTATCCAGCACACCGCTCGAGCAAACGTTCGGCTCGGATATTATAGAAAACGGACTAGCACTCAATCAGCCCTCAGCAGCATCGAGCTTTAACGCTGATGGTTCAAGGCAAAGATCGGAAGGAGTTTTCTCGAACATCCACGATGTTATTGAGAATGCTCAGCATGACGTCACGAGTGACGTAATACCCGTGACAAATAGCGAGACTGCGATCAGTGGGCTAAGTCCGGTATTGATACGAGGCATGACCATCTTTGGAGAGGTTCCTATTGTGGAGGCTGCTCCGACTGAATTGCCTTCGAGTTCAATAGGTAAGCACAATCGTTTCCGTGTATTCGTTCGTTGCGTCGTACCGAAAGGGCGTTTTTCTAAATTATGTTAAAAACCCATAATGTTAGCTTTTTATACTCGAAAAGTTAATGCGTAATTACATAGCTGAATCCAGAATGAACAAAAATTATGTATGATCACACCGGTAGTTTCAGCTAGTCAATCCCAAATGTATTGTTGACATGGTCCCTTTAAACTTGGTAACATATTTAAATGCATCTGTAATAGATTAACAAAAACTGTTGCACATATTTGGATTCATATTTAATAGTTGTTTTTCTTGATGGCTGGATACGAAAAGTTATAAGTAGCGTTTGATTTATCGCATTGTTTAAGAGATAAAACCATCTCAGACCATGTTTGAACTCGAATGTATGTTTCAGTTAAATATGTTATAATTAAATTCATGTTTGAATTTCATGTTTGAATGACCTCGTTTACAGAATTGATTATTAAAATTGAATATACTTCACTCATTTTGTATGTATGATAATACTTAATTAGTACGTAAGCGTTAATGCCGACAGCCTTCTAAAATGATTTAAAACAGCACTTTGATCAATAGATTAAATTATTAGCAAAAAGGTAACCACGAAGAAAATCTACATACTAGATTATTGCTTTATTTACTATAAATGATGAACGATGTCAGCGATGTATAAAATGTTGATCGTGTTAAATGTTAATTAAAAATAACCAGTTTATTATGCGGTCAGGATGTTTGCAATTAGAATCCCACGCATGCATCGGATCGTGCATATATATACCACAGGTTTACCCGCAAAATAAATTGATCAAGTAAAACCTACGTAGAAGTGTCTCGTGAACGAAGTGGAAACACCATGTAAAGATAGTGAAAAGATATATTAAGCAATTTGTGTGAAGTACGTAAACACATTTATCAATATCACAAATAATATAATGAAATAAACTACTACGTTTGTAGGTGCTGATGTTAATGATCCATCTTAATTAGTCTTCTGTTCGCTGTAAATGGAAGCGTTTATACATTTAGAAATAATGTGAAACATGCTAGTTTGGATATGAAACCTCTTCGACATAATAAAAAAAAATCGGATATTTGTATCACAATATTTTTCCAGAACTTCAACTTAAGCGAGTTTGAAATCCTTAAATGTCCTGGCCCAACGACTACGAACATTATTAAGCTGATCTTAGTCTTAATTTTAATTGTTTAACCAAGGGAATCAAAGCTCAAATGTTACAAGCATTCTCATTGGTCAATATTTCAAGTTGAGACTAAGTTTGAGATTCAGAACTGGCGTAGTCGTGGGACCAGAACGCATGCAAACTGTGTGGACTTTAATCCACAACGAAATGCATATTTGTAATGCCAAATAGCAAACAATAGTGTAGAATGGATTTTCTTTTATCAGTTACAATATGTTCTTTGTTTTTGTTCTACGGTAAGTGACTTAGGACTGAAGTGAACTAAAATGTGGTTAAATTGGTTTATTTACAACCTGCTAACACCTGTACGACTTTAGTTGCCCGCCATACAATATCGGCGCATCTCACTTACTGGAACAGATGTTGACATGTTCGTAGTAAATATGTATGATTTACACAACGCGTTTCTTCCATAAGAAGATCCACATATATGACAATGAACACAATAGATGTTTGTTTTAAGATCGTAGGTCATGCTCGCTTTAATAATTTCATTATAAACTAATTTACGAGAACTAACATAGGAGGACTAATGTCCTTTGTTTGCTTTATTAAGTCAACATCAGGTAATGACCAAGTTTAACGATTATATAAATCGCCCATTGGTTTTGGAAGTGATTGAGACTTGCAGGAACACCACGTTTATATGTATGCAATTCACAAGCACACATGAACGTTGTTAGGACAAAAAACCAAACAAAAACAATTGTATTTCTGAAATACATCGTAGTCTGAACAGAAACTGTTTAATTTTCAGATACATAATTTAAAAGTGAATTCCTTGTTAAATAGCTATAACAATACTGTTACTTTCCAAAGCCTAAACAATAGTAAATAGCAAATGACAATCAATTGCAAACTCATTAAAATCATCTAGCAAAGTGCAATCTAATTAAAATCACCTAGCAAATTGCAACCTCATTACAATCATCTAGCAAATTGCATTCTTTTTAAAATCATCTAGAAAATTGCAATCTCATTAATATCATCTAGCAAATTGCAATATAATTAAAATCATATAGCGAATTGCAATCTAATAAAAATCATCAAATTGCAATCTGAGTAAAATCATCTAGCAAATTGCAATCTGATTTAAATCCTTAAGCAAATTGCAATTTTATTAAAATCATCTCCAGTTTTACGCTACTATTCTATTCTTTGACTTGCAGCGTCAACTCCGGGAGCGAACGTTAGGGTTTTGTTTATAATGAAATTGACGCAAATTCGTTTTAAAAAATGACACAATTTTGTCATTTGTACATTTCAAATGGTAGGAACGTATAAATCACCAATACCTTCTTTAAATACAGTGGATCCTTGTTCGTCGACGAACATGCATTTCGTATTAAGTATTTAAGGTTAATCACAAAATAAAAACACATAAAAACAGCAATAAATACTGTCATCGCCGACGCAATGAACGCTTATTGTGTCAAACACCAGACAAGGAAGCGTTACAGAATGTCTTATTCGCGCTACGGACCTGACACAGGTGCTCTGGTATTTTTTAAATTTCGTATCCTGTCGAACACAATTGAACAATGTGTTATATCCAAACTCCTACATTTTCATTTCAATTACGTCACACGGTGTTCCGAGTTAATCATTTGCAACATTCATCTGGTCTTACGAGTGTGAGTTAAACCGCTAATCAATGTATCATGTTCTTACGTTGATTATTGATGAAGAACAATATTAATTAATATAAAACATGCGTTTGTTGTAGCGGTTGTATTTAGAAACACTCTATCACAATGATTACTATTAACGTAGATTAAAGAATTGCGATGAAAATAATTGCCATTCTTTGGGTAAGCCAGTGCATGACATCAAATAACGCGTGCGAGTTGTGTAATATTTGGTTTAAATTTCTCTGGTAATAATTAAGTTCAATGATTGGATAATTTAATAAATTACCTAGAATATGATTGTTAGCTTTTGGAAATATGTATTTTACACATTGTTCTAACGACTTTTTACACAACTAACGTCCAATATTAATGACTAACGCACATTAGTACTGACGTTATCTGTTACAGCAATTATTGCCTAATACATTGCACTGGTACGGAAGTTTTCTATAACATCTGTTATTGCACAAATACGCTACATTAGTAGATCTACTGACATTTTTTATTGCAACTGTGATTGCCTACGCGAGAGGGGACGTTAATTTTATGACAGCTGTTATTGCCAAATACACTAAACTAATACTGACGTTTTCTATTACACAGCTGTTCTTGCACAATACACATCACTAGAATGGATGTCTGTTATAGTACAGTACAATATAGTACTGAAGTTTTCTACTACACATTCTATTGCCAAATACACTTCACTAGTATTGAAGTTGTCTTTTACAGCTGTCATTGCACAATTTACTACACTAGTACGGACGTTTCTTTTATTACAGATGTTATTGCCTAATACTCTAGACTAGTACGGACGTTACTTTTACTACAGCTCATAATGCCTATTACTAACCAAGTACCTACGTTTTTGAATTTATTTCAGCCTTCCAGGACGAGGTGCTCGGCGGAAGCGGCGCCTACTGGTCGCATTTGCGGGCCGGCCTGGCGGATATCCTGTGTTTCATGTGCCAGCAACAAGGACGGGAGTCCTGCATCAAGCGCTACTGCAACCTGATCACGACGGCGACAACGACTGCACGTGTTTGAAGCAACACGTGCATCACTTTGCCCCAGTATGAAGAAAATTGTAATGTTAAACTTAATATTTAAGGGCACTATACTTTGCTCTTGGTAACTTTTTCAAGTTTTAGTTGCAAAACTTCATGATGCATGGTAACTGTAAAAGCGTTAAATGGTTCTTTTGAAGTTTTTCCCGTTCATTTTAATGTATATATGACGCAGCAAATCCATCACTTGGCTGCGACAAAAAGCAGACTATTAAAAGATATAATAGTCTTAAGAAATGCTATTAAACGTCTTACATGCAAAATCGCATCCATCAGTACTAATAACGTCAAAGTCTACATGGATACAAACTCAGCAAAGTAAGAATGAAAAATATCAACATTTGTGTTATGAAATCGTTTCGCGCTACAAACGTCTCATTACGAATTTCGATAGGCAAGTATGCATCAATAACATATTATTTCCACTATATTTTAGTGGCAGAATTGCTATTTCGATTCGTTATATCAAACAGTATTTTTGTGGCAGGATTGTTATTTCGAATCGTTTGGTCAATTTGAAATATAATTAATTTTGTTTTAGGATTGTTATTTTGATTTGTTATATCAATATTTAATTTTGGAACATGGGACAAAAAGTTGGAAACTGTCAGTTGTCTTTATGAGTTGGTCTATTTAACACAACAACTGATATGCATTTAACATTTAACATATTATTAAATGTAACACCTACATATATGTTCGATTAACCAGCATTTAAAGTTAAAATCAGGTTTGAGTTGGAGAATTGTTGCAGTTGTGGTGCCTAAATATTGTACGATTTTATTGACCTGGCACTCATTAATCTCCTGTAACGCTCGGCTGTTTTTATTTCTATCGGTTTAACGTTTATCTAGCGTGTAAAGCACGGATATCATAGTCGTATAACAAAACACTCCATCAACAAGTGTCAGGAAGAATAGCGCGGTGGATTGCGCATTTGACCTTGAATCACAATGACTGTGATTCGAATCCAGCCAAAATCTTTCTTTTTTTTAAATTTTCTTTTACTTCAACATTACATATTCTTTATGTCTGGTTTTCTTTCCTTTTTTATTTCTCTTAGTTAAATTATTTTATCTACATAAAAATGCATACACAAAGACTCTGTTCCGCTCGCAGTATCGATGCAGCTCACTTCTGTGTCAGAAACAATGTTGATAATAAGATTCCGTGTCATGACGTCAGCAAAATGATCAATTAAATACATTAAATAAAATAAAAAAATGAATAAATCAAAGTGCCTGTTCAGGGATTCGAACCCAAATCATCATGCTTACAAACTTTGGTAGATAGGAAGGATTTAATAAATACTTATTCATGTCTGAGTCTCCTATCTGGGTTAGTAGCTTAAAATAGATTTACGTTAATACACGGATTGTTCATGAGTGCAAGTGTCAATAATATCGAACAATACATACAGCGCCTTATAGCAAAACAAATTTTTTCCTATGTTTATACTCGGTTTTGTTCGCGCACGAATTTCACGAGTGTAATTATACCACAACAGTATTTTATTGGGATACTGTTTTCATCGATTTAACTCGATTTATGTGCGGAAACTAATATATTCATCTTAATTGTATTTAAATATATTCATGCATAAAGGTCAGTGTCAGGTTAATGTTTTTGAGCTATACGCTGTTTTTCTTGTGTTGCTCATTTTTATGTACATACCATTGCATCGTTCTGGTGTCCATGCGTTTGCGGGCTGGTCCCGATATCTGGTGTTAACACGAATACCAAGATGGCATTCATATATGTTATTTTATCTTAATGTTTAGCCTATATGTACATGTATATGCGTGTATAATTTCATTGCGGCAGTTATTGCATGTGTATATGTACATGAAAATATTTATTATAAACAACTGCTTAGCCCGGAAATCGATGTTAACAGAAAATATATGTGTAATAAAACTGATATACATTGTATGTTTTGGACCTATAAACAATTTACACTGAATTTATTGGTATTGAAACAAATCTACTTCATGAAATATGAATTATTTACACTATGCATGTCGTATTTAGAATGGCATGTTTTATACAAATGTTCTTTAATTCTGTACATCTTAAATATTTTAAATAAAATACAACACAAATTCAAAACCCCGTGTGAAAAGTTCCGTTTTACACTTGATATTTTACTGTTTTCACAAGCACTTCAAGACGCCAGCGAATTAATTGCAGTAGATTTTTGTTAAATGTTGTTGAAATCAAGCGTTATATATACATATATATATACTTTTTTTTATCGATAACTAATCTATGTAATTTGTTTTTTTTACCACAACAACAGTTGTACATAGCAAATTCGTACTTTCCTACCTTAGGAATAGAGGTGTGTGAACCATTTGATACCAGGAATAAGAAGTAATATAATAGTCACTGTACTTATGTATTATTATTATTGTTGAGTATATGTTTATATAAGCACAATAAGAAATCCATAAATAAAGTATTGTTTTTATTTAACCGCTGTTATTTTTTGTTGAAATATATATTAAAATGAGTCAAGCACTATTGAGTGAAACGTCATAACAAATACATATCATTCAAAATCATGATAACAATTTGCGAAACGAATGATTTAAATTGTATACGGTCTTGTCTTACAATACGGTCCCTGTTATGAAGTATACCTATATCATCAATTAAGAGTCTTAAACAGTATACACGTGTTTATTGCAAAGAACAACTGTCAACTGCGTTTTTCCCAGCGGTGTGTTAATTCCTTCGATCGATACGTACTTTTTAAGAAAACAAAAATGATTTTTTTTTTCTAATCGGATTTGGGTGAACTTAAGACCGCGCGACTGCAAGTGCGCGAAATGTGTAGCCCGCGAATTCAAGTGATTCCAAGCTATCGAGTAGCAGGGGAGATCACCCTGAGAAGTTTGGCAAAAAGTAAACAAAAAGTATGGTCGCTTTTTCAATATATTTTGTTTATATTCTTTATGTAATTAAAGCCATATGAAAGGTGAAAATGGCACAATCCAGAATGAACAATTAAAACGGTCATCGTATTGTCTGTCTTAGTACGAGTTTAAGTTGGTGTGTAACCTACGACAGGAACTTGTGGTTTGCTAGATGCTGTATATTGCAAAAACACTGATCCTCCAAGTAAAACTGTTTATGAACATTAGCTTTATTTATAGTCCGACAACATTGACCTGGCACTTATTTGTTTCCGTAATGTTTCGTAGATTTTTGTCGTTGTATTCGGGTAAGTATTGTAAACACGACGATATTTTTTAGGCGGTATCTAGGCATGCATAGTTCATCTGTAACGATAGCCTTGTGGTAGAGTGCCCGCCAATTGTTCAGAGGTTATGGTGTTCAAATCTGGCAGCATTTCATTCGGTTTTTTTTTTGCTGTCCATTTTTTCTGAGATAACATATTTGCCTTTTAATGCGTTTTTTCTTTGGAGAAATACCCATCTATTTCTGTTATATTTGTATGTTTCAAAATGTATTCAATATTTTATTTGTTCAATACAGTTACATTGTGAAAAGTGAAATGCGTGCTAAAATCATTGTGCTAAAATTTAAAAAAAGAAGACAGAAAACGGATTTAAACCCGCAGCTCCGCGATCAGTAGGCTACTGTTTTAACCTCTCGACCATTGAATTCTACATCGACAATTAAAAGCTTAACTTACTTAAACTCACATTTAGCATCTTTAACTGTTACGAGCGATCGCTTGTACAAAAATTTCTGATTAAAGGTTACGGACACAAACGGAATATGCATGAGTGACAGGTCAATGTTTTCGGACTATACATGACGAAATCCGAAGCAATTCGATTATATGCGTTAAAATTCGGCAAACTGCACGATATTTTCATAAATCACGAGGATCTTCGGCCTGTTACGTACTGTGAAAAATGCAAACACTAAACAAAATCAAAACTAGTGCAATATTATTAACCTGACACTCATGAATATTCCGTATGCAATCGGGATTTATTCATAGATACCGCGACATGGTTCGAGCGTATAGGCAATACTACAGTGTAAGTTTATATCGTACTGGCATAGATATCGTAAAGTGCAACTGCTGTAGTGAAACAGATGCCGCGCTTGCGTTGCGAACTTTTGAGTTCGAGTCTCGGCATCAAAATTTTATAATCATTTTATTTTACAAATTCTGTTGCGGGTTAGTAATCATTTTTCACGATTTATCCAATGAGTGTGTGTAATTGAAACATTGGTAAATACAAAATATATATATATAATAATTCATAAATAATAGTAACACAATAAATTATCCTACATTTTTTAAATTTAATCACTATTGATCTGCATATTTTAAGAATAACTCATAACATTTAAAGAAGGTCACAGTCGGACGGAATTGAACTCAGTTCGATGGCGTGCGGCGGTAGCACTTATACCACACGACCATTTAAATATCACTCTCGCTACCCCGTATTAAAATATATATCAAGATACATTCTTATAACAGAAACTCGTCTAAAACAACGCAAACAACCGAACACAATTACGGTGTGTCACGAAGATTAATGAGTGTCAGGTTAATAATTTCGCACTATCACTAAATAGCAAATGTAGTAGAAACTGTACAAAAAACAGTCGGCAAAAATGCAAATGATAACCGTTAGAAACATGGACGAGTCGATACAGGTAAATCAGACGATTTATAAATAAAGACAATTGCATCTTGTTTATAAACAGATAATCACGTTATCCCCTATTTTCAGTAAATGGTTAATCCCCTCATTATCTATAAAATTTAAACCGATTATATGTTTGTGTACATATATTCATAATAATACATAAACATAACTTTGGTATGACAAACACAATCTGGTGTTATAATTCAAAATGATCAAATCATTCAAAGTTTAATCTAGAAATAACAAACACTTAAAAATAAAACTTCATGGGCGACACACTTACAAACATATTCATAAAAAAGATGGTATTTATGGTAGTGCGAAATTATTGATCTGACACTCATTAAAGGTGAAAGGCCAAGCTTCTAACAAATGTTATTTATTCTTAAGAAACATAGTTTTAGCCTTAACAAATCAACTCCTCGTATCAGTTTTCATAAATAACGCTTTTATAAGCGAGTATAGCATAAAAGACAACATGATTTTGCGCATATTTCTATCGATACGCCATTTTGTTTCAAACCGGAAGTGACGTATATTCTTCCCAACGCGTTAATTGTTTTATATATAGACTGTACAAATTACTTCAAAACTCGCGTTATTTCATTAAGTTACAATAACCTAAGACATAATTTATATTAGTAGGATGTGTCAGATAAATGTAGGTTATAAACACATATTCTAATTAAAGTATTTGGCAACATTTGATACAAATAGACTACACATAGTCCTTACTTTCTTCGTCTTAGACATCTACTATAGGGATCGTTTATTTAGTACCACTTTGTGTTATCAACTTATCAGTACTAAACAAATGATAAAAATATCTTATCTTTGAGATCACTGCAAATGGATCCTTAGTAGCCTGGGCTTCCTGCTGTAACCACGACCGAGATCATAAACTTTATGGCCCCGACAAACAACGATGACAATATCCTGTGTATTCTTACACAATAACTTGTCAAAAGTAATATGAAAATTTTGACAAGTTGTGGGCATGGCAAATCCTGATTGCTGATTGGTTGATAGGTTTACTAATCATAATGATACTTGACTTCGACGTAATCGGATTTGTTGCAGTAGTTCAGCATTATGCATTGGCAATTTAGATTCAACTATCTTTATAATCAAACAGTAAGAAATGTTAAAAAAATGCAGCGTTTTGTTGTATACGTAGTCAAAAGAAAATAAGAAACAACAGCATTTTTCATGTAGTGTTTTAATGTTTTTCAAAGCCCTATTAATGAATTATTTAAATACAAATGTTGTAGATAATTCAGATGTATGGCTCTATAAGAAGCCCGTCTAATAAAAGTGTACAAGATTGTAAAGGACGATTTTAATATAATAATATACAGCCTGAAATATTGACTTTATTAAATATGAGAAAATAGTATATCCAAAAAATGTTTCACTATCCCGATTATAGATACGCTGAACATATATTGTAAGCAATATTATGAGAATCTGCAGCATTCAAGTATTTTTTGAAAAGTAGTGTAACGCGTTAAAATAAAACAATACATAAATTGTCGGCATGTATGTGCGTTAACCTATCACATGCATATGCTTTTTCTATGTGAAACATCATGAAATGGATATGTGTTTTAGTTAAAGTGCATGAAAAATAGAAAAAGACACATAAATACTTCACATTCATAAACTTTCACTGCACGAACATATTTCTTTTGTAGATGCTAATAATTATAGTCATTACACTCAGCAAACTGTGAAAGCGTTCTCGCACATTTGTAAGAGAGGTATCCAATTATCAAAACAACATCCTGTTCGTCACATGACATAATACGGGGTCGTATACAAACTGCCATTCATTCATTCATTCAAGGCATGATGACACATCGACTGTGAAAACTGATATCTTGAATATAGTTGAAATTGAAAAATGCAACGGTTAAATAACAATCGGTTATAAAGAATTAATATAAATGAGCAACATAAACAACTAAGAGGATTAACTACCAAACATACGATTGTGACTGTCTGAAAAGTGATGGGAGTTTTCTATTTTAAATCGTACTTCTTTATTATTATACTTGTATGGAAATATAAAAGAATCAAAATAAATATGGATAAGCTAGATTGACGATCAGCGAAAAGGTAAGTAATAAAACTTTGCATAATCTACTTATAAATGATGCATGTGCTAATTGTCATTTACTCGTCCTGCAAGACGTTGTTTAAATACGATAAAAATCATTTTAAATAGCTGTTGTGACATGTTAAAAGCAAGCACAACGACTAACAATACCTAAAAACAAAATATTGTCATAAAAGTATTGTTCAAATGCAAATTTTTGGTAAAGAAATATAGTAATTAATAATGGCGACCTATCTTATTAATGGAGCGTTGGGATTTAACTACGTCATCAAGAAAATGGCGGCGGAAATTATCGAGCGGCGTACGGATATTGCCGATGAACAAAATCATCGTTTTTAAGCATCAAACTAATTATGTTCAAAATTTACATAAGCAACATTGTAATCTACTGACTTTTATCTACAAAATATCAAAAGTATGTCAAAACATGACCGTTCACCTTTAATCTTCGTGACACACCGTAATTGTGTTCGGTTAGTTTGCATTGTTTTGGACTAGGTTCTGTTATAGGAATTTATTTTGATATAGATTTTAATACAGGGGAGCGAGAGTAATATTTAAATGGTCGTGTGGTATAAGTGCTACCGCCGCACGCCATCGAACTGAGTTCAATTCCGTCCGACTGTGACCTTTTTTTAAAAAAATGTTATGAGTTATTCTTAAAATATGCAGATCACGAGATATTACATTAAAAAAATGTAGGATAATCTATTGTGTTACTATTATTTATGAATTATTTTATATGTATTTGTATTTACCAATGTTTCAATTACAATCACACACTCATGGGATAAATCGTGAAAAAAAAACGTGAGTACTAACCCGCAACAAAATGTGTAAAATAAAATGATTATAAAATTTCGATGCCGAGACTCGAACTCAAAAGTTCGCAACGCAAGCGCGGCATCTGTTTCACTACAGCAGTTGCACTTTACGATATCTATGCCAGTACGATATAAACTTACACTGTAGTATTGCCTATGCGCTCGAACCATTTCGCGGTATCTATGAATAAATCCCGATTGCAAACGGAATATTCATGAGTGTCAGGTTAATAATTTCGCTCTATACCATACATTTTGTAATGTTATTTCGAGTTTGAAGGATAATGTCCCTTTAACAGTTTTCGTACCGGCTGTGGATGTTTATTGAAAGTATCATTATCAATATCGTGTACAAGAATATTGTAAAGAATTGGTTGTATTTTTTTTTAATGATCGCAATAATGGTATATATATTTTTTTTCTTCTTGTATAACAGACAAAAAAATGCATAAACTTTTTATTAGACTTACATCCTACAAGTTTTGATATGTTTGTGGCCAAAATAAACTTCTCGTGAACAAGAAAGTAAATAAATATAATTGTAATTGTAATACTTATTTCTAACCGCAGACTTGTGTGGGGATTGGTTATGAAATTATTTCTTCTGCCATTCTTACCCCTACCTCTGATTCAAGTAGGGCAGCTGTCAGTTACTGGCATAAGTAAGTGCACTTAGTAATGGTGAACCACTGAGATCGGCTAAGCTTGCCCAGGGAATTGTGAGTAGGTTAAATGACAGCCGTAATATGACTAAAATACTGTTGAAACGGAGAAAATTACACACAAATAAACATACAAACAAACAAACAAACAAGCAATACTTGTTTCTTAGTTTCAGTGTATAAACCTAGGGTAACTTTTATACTGACTAAACTCATATATAACAAGATAGCACCGAGCCATTGATTTGTAACTCCATCATCTGCAACCTATCACCTGTTCTGTTCTGTACCTGTGATGTGTAACAGCATGCAAGTGCACGGTAATTAATAAAGTGTCACTTATTAATTCAAGTCACTTTAATGGCTTCAATACACCTTGTGCCCTGTGACAGGTCCGGCATCCACACGCAGGTTTGACAAGCGGACATGACTGCTGCAGCGTTCGATGTCATTCCGTCAGATTAACGGGCGACAGATGACATGCGGGACACCGACCAGTGCACATTTATTGCGTATCTGTGGTCGGCTTGTGGTAACAATACTGGCCATGCAATTGCCCAGTAACATACTTGTTTTTATTTCATTACACAATCGGTCGTTCACAGCTTTGTCAAGGATAGCGTGTTGTTTGAAGTGGAAATTCTGAAATTGGAAAATGCAAGCGTCAATACAAAGTTCACACACTCATTTAGATTTACTATATCAACTTTTAAACCATTCAGCATAACTGCGATAACACTTTTGATGATGTTAAAACCACTTTGAGGTGTAAAATAGCTGTTCACAAAAACGGTGATATTATACTAGTATTTGCTCAATTTAATCATGAATTTAATTAAACACTGTTTCGTGTATGGGATCTACTTTCTGACGGTTTCCATGGCAATGGAATGGCTCGAAGAGTCCATGGACTCCATAATGGATGCTGGTCTATATCCGCTTGGAACGTCGTGGGATGGAGATGTACATCGCGAGGTACTCTCGTTTATAAACCCTTTGGTTTCCAGCAATAGTCAGAATCAAATACTACACCATGTATATCCACCGCTAGCCGGGATACAAGGCTTTCGGCGCAGAGATCCTCGGACAAGATTCACAATTGCAACACAGGTAACTCACTGAGTTTGAGCCAGAGGTTTACGGTATACACGATTTATTGAATTATCTGTTTAAGGTTTACGGTAAGCACAATTTATTGAATATATCAGATAAATTGCATAATATGATTAGTTTGTAACCGACCATATGTAACACTGCCAATACTTTGTATACCTTTTCTAGATTTGCATTACACTTTATATTCAATTTTAATTTCAATATTTAATATCGTCCAAATGTTACTAATCGATATTGATGCTGAATATGCTAAATGGATTATCGTATTTGCTATACGTGCTGATCGCATTGTGACAAGGTATAGATACCAACTAGTTAAAAACAAAGAATGAATACTAAACAGGGACATTTGTATATTAATTTATAGGCTAATACATAGAATAGGTCGGTCTTGGCACTCATTTAAACATTTGCAGATGTAATATAATTTCAACAAAATAACCTTAAAGGTATGCATGCGTAACCAATGATACCAATAAGCATAACAAAAGATATGTCATTGAGTGTGTAGTAAAAAGTGTTTTGAAAGAAATGGTTACAGTTAAACTTTCCAACAATTAATTATGTTCTAAGATGTACATTTACAATGTTACAATTAAGCCAAACGCATAGTTATTAAATTTCAATATTAATCGGTAGAATTTAAGTTGATTTAGATGTGTATTGAGAAAATGATCTTTGTTAAAAGACATGTGTATGCATATAGAATAAAATGAATGAAAATGCTATTGGAATGTTCGCAAATTTTAAAAATGATTGTTGAAAGGATTTTTCTTGCAATATAAGAGCAGTATTTCACCAATAGATAAATCACGTCCTTGCTTGCTTTAGAATGTCGTGTGTCAGACACAGAGATATAATGTGACGTGTCTGTGCAACCCACCACTCGTCTAGTCCCCAGTGATTTGAGTATTCAACAATTAGGCTACAATTAGTAGTTAGGACTGTGGCTCTTGGTGATTTCAGCATTGACCGTTGCAAGCATCTAACAGTGTAGCAAACCACACATCTACACTGGTTTCTCATTATACAATGACAGATGTATGTGTATTTTCGTTGTAGTTATTACGCAACCTACATGGCAGTGACGGTTTAAAACTATTTTTAAATATGCAACAACATCTCAAGAACAGTCAAGCAACCAAACGTACGGGTACCAAGCTCAGACAAGCGGATTCTGTGCATGCATCAACAACTATAAATACAAGAAGAACAATGATGCAACGTTTTCTGAATGATGCTGTCCTCCGAAAACGTATTTTGATCAATGATGCTAGCACCCGGCAACATATCTATGGTTCTCTAAACCCAGTTCCTCCGCAAGCAGCAACTACAGTTCCAGCTTTAACACCATCATTTACAAAAAATATGATGGCGACAACACCGTTTGTTTCAACTATTGTGCCATCTGTCGCCAGTACTACGTCTGCTTTCACTACAGCACGAAACATAAAATCAAATACAATAACTGCAGGGAAAGTGGCGGTGGTTACTGATCACACAACAACGACACCCAGTGTAACGTCGGCGACAACAAGAGCGATGGAAACGTCAGAGATCTCCACTCTGACGTCACCAAAAGAGCACAGTGTTTATACGACACAAGTAGTAATCCAGCAAGAAACAACACTTTCCACAGCAGGTAGATTTCTATTTAAGAAATAATTTTCGATTTAACGTTATTTATCGGCCAATAAACAACGATTTGCAATTCTGATGCGAAGAAATTAAACCACGAGGGCGCTAGCTTGATTGCGAAAATGATTTTGATTCTAATTTGAGTTGACAAATATTTGTGCAATTGCAGTTGTAACTATATTTTACTATGCTCCGCTCAGCATCGAGACTACTTTTTTGCGTTGTTTATTGGGTCGTTTAACAACGATAATTTTGCTCTTTGTCTATAGAAAAAAACGAGTATCAGGTTAGAATATGTATTTAATTATAATGTTGTAATGCGTGCTTATTTTGTTGCACTATAAATTATAATTGTGTATGATAAATGGTGAAGTAATAAAATTATCAGGAAGGAACGTCGACCAAAACACTTAATTTGGGACGTGCTTTGCAAACACAAAACAACAGTATTTTTGACATAGGTAGCAGCTATCTGAATATTGTAGGATTGTACATTGATCTGTAGTTTAAGGCCAAACTCGTACATTGTGATTGCACTGCTCCGAATTGTATTTACGTTTGCCCGTGTGAATATTCTTTCTCGCAACGACCTACAACTAGAATCAACTGCTTGCAAATGATATATTTAGATAAGACCAATAACTACAAAAACGGCCGTGTTTGTGTTGAAAGGGAACAGGTTGCTTGTTATGAAAACATATGAAAACAGATTTTTAAACTCAAAATACATTTGAAACATTATAATTCCTATTTGCTCGTAACAACTGATGAAGCTTTATTTAATTCGTTTATATACAATATGTCACCTCAGTTATTTCCACAATAAGCCGCTGCAAATGAATAGATATCAGAAAAAGACAGTGATATTTCGAAATGCTGTGAATTCATTCATTTTCGATGGCACATAATATCGTCGATTTCACTGAAATGACAATTTCAATGTCACTTAATTTCGTAGATTTTGAATTTGGGAACAAATTAATTCCCCTAAAATGTTAAGAAATGGTCCAATTCCATAAGATAATGTCACACCTCTCCCGCTGCACGTGCATTGTACCTGTACATTGTGGATTTCTGGTTAAAACGGAAGAGCGTAAACACGCGGTTAATACAAGGCATTATAATAACTTTCGTGCATATGTTTTTGTTTGAAAGTAATTGAAACTTTACAAAAATGGCCTACGTTTGCTGCTTGTGTAGGTATAAGATGGGTAATATATTCGTCTAACCACGAAATCCACGAAAATAAATGTCCCACGAACAATATTGATTTCACTGAAATAATTTTACTGACTGTTGCATCCTATGTTAGTTTGTGTAGCTTAAATCATAAAGCGACTAAACTAGCAAACAGACATTGCAGACTGTAACGTAGGAAATAATTTAGGAAACATGCGGTTTCAAGCAAGGTGTCTTCTTATTTGTATCCTACTTATTATGACAAATATACATTATGATAATTAATTAATTTATTTTCTTTATTCAATGCATGCAACGGTGCCTGTTGGTATTCACCTAGTGACTTCATATTTTTGTCCTAATTACTCGTTTTGTAAAACAAAATGTACATTATGATAATTGCCTTGTTTATTTCCTTTATTCAATGAACACTACTAGGCCTGATGCCTGTTTTAAGATAGTATGTATACAAAGTGCAAGGTAAGTCACCAATAAACGTTCCCAATTTCGTGCACTAACATTTTAAACTCTTCCTGGGAAATTGTTAACGGATTGATTTCCGTTCATCGATGTTCACAAACGCTTCGCAAGTTTAGTTTAAATATATTTTATTTCATGAAAACAATTGAGTATACAAGACATATACAATTACAATTAATTCACATGTTCAGAAAATGGATCGGAACGGAAGATAATATTTTATATGGTTCTTCGCCATGCTTGGTTCTTCACAAGCTTAACGAAGTTTTCTTAAAAGTAACGTATGAAATAGGTTAACCGTTAAACACGTGATATCCAAGAGCAATGATTGGATAAAACACTACCTTAATTGCATATTTATATTTTTCAGCACCGGTCAATCAAAATTCTTTGTATGCGAACCTGCGTTCTGGTTTGACGGACATACTTTGCGCACTCTGTCAACAAAAGTCCATTACGGACTGCGTTAAACGCTACTGCACCAACATCCGGTATGAAACCAGTATACCAGAAACGACTTTTAGTATATTGTAACCTTCCAGAAGGGAAATGAGCAGATTTTTTATGCAAAATGATGAGGAGTCATTTAGAAATTACAGTGTAAAACAGAAAACTGTTCCTTTTTCATCACGCAGTAAGTGAGGATGAATACACATATTGTTATATGTTATTTATAACAAGAAGCTTATACTTATAATGAAATAAACTTATGACAGTACCTTTACTTGTATTTGAATCGTGTCCATTTTCCTACCATGTCCAATAAAAGCTAGTATTTACCTCAAGAAAAAAAAAGTATGTTCGTGCAAGCATAGCATACTATGCTATATGTTTTGAATGCATTTAGTTTTCTAATGAACTAGTCTTGTTAGCAGTGAGTGTATTTATGTTTAGTACAATTTCTTAAAACCATAAAATATGGTTTTTACTGAAACCTCAAATGTATACGTGGCATAAACATATTTTCACATTATCTGTCTGTACTATAATGATACTCGTATAAGAGTAACATCCCGAAGTAACCATTAATCCAGATATTATGCAACAAAAATAAATAAATATACATGTAATCATCATACCTGACACAATCTGCTGAAAATGCCACGTGGACACTGCTTCGCAACATTATGAAAAATACTCAACTTCAATATGCTTCTGAAGAATGGTTATTGGCTGTGTATATTTATGTATGCAATCAAAATTCTTTTCACATATTTTGTAAATGAATTTTCATATTTGTATTTTAAAAGGCAACGTATTTCAATCTTACAAAACATTCAATTTAATACAATTAAACCACGCAGCTCTAAATGCAACATCCAAAGAACTAAGGATTGATTCTTTGCAGTTTATTCTATTTTTGTATAACCTTGTTTTAAACCTAGAATCCTTTACCTACAGACAAGAAATTGGTTGGCTACTGTCATTTCTTTGAATAGCTCCTATGTCCCGCATTCGAAACCTGCTTAGAGGTTTGTGTTTTCCAAGCAGTTTTGCGGTTTTATTTCAGTCGAAATATTATTATGTCTTAAATTATTTCCTCTTTCTATAATGTATATGTCTTTTGAAAGCGCATTTCTATGATCTAAGTAATAGTTGTAGCATACATTCACCAAAATATGTTAGCTATTTAACGAGCCCGCAGAGCGAGTTCAAATAATTAACATATTAAGGTAAAAGTATGCTACAAGTGTTTTAGCGAGCGGTATATTGAAATTTAGCTTTACTTTATACACACGCTACGTATTGCACGGGTAGACTCCGCCCACCAGTGATATCCTAGTTATTCAACAACGCGAAACCAAGAAAACTGTCTGAAACATAGTATAATACCCATTATAGTGCAATAGGAAACCAAGAGTTTGCAGACATAGCCCCTATAACGAAGACTTAGGAATACGGAAGCATGTCAGGACAAGAACGATGTGAACATTTGTCTTTTTAACGAACTTGTACATTGTAGCTAGTTGCATATATCATTAAAAGTGTGGGCAACATTTGGTAAAAAAGCAGTGTTCATGTTATTTCTGTACAATGTGTATGTTTACATAAGCAAGATTGTAAAATGAATATGAGGATATCAAACGATAGGGTAACAACATATCATAAATGGAGTATAAGTTATATATACATTGTTGCACCACATTAACTAACACTATTTTGGTTAACTACGTGTATATATGAAAGCCTAACATATACTCAACTTAATTATATAGTGACAGTGATTCAATCACAGGGGCAGAGAGCAATAAAATACCCAATATATAGTATAAATTTATACAAGGGATACAAGTGTAAACATTTCTACATAACACCTTAGTCTCATTAAGAGTCCGAATTTCACACTAAATAGCAATTAACATACTAAATATACGTTCTGACAACAGGGAAGACATTTATCTTTCAGAATAAAAGAATCTACTGGCTTTTCATTCACGATTTCAACATTTTTTGTCAAATCACGCGCAACGAGACTGGCGAGATAACGCGAGATTTGAAGTCAGGCGGATGATTCATTAGTTCTCTCTCTAATGTAAACATCGATTAACCGTTGATGCAGTTTCACGTAAGCGGCTAAACTCAAATAAAACACTTAATTAACATTATATGAAGACGTTTTGCTTTCAGTATATAATTTACGATTTTAATGTCCACATACAGATTTTAGACCTGCTGGCTAACGGTAATATTAATCACACTAGTGAGGCTTAGGTGTTACCAAAAAATAGGCAAAATGAAAAAGCAACAAAAAATACACCAAACGAACGGTTAGAAGTAAACCATGCAAACTCTTTTGAAATTCCACTTTGAGAAACACCAAACACCAAATCAAATAAATTATAAAACTCGTTACTAAGTCAATGAAAATTTGCTCAACGATTGGCTATTTATAAATTATTTTATTTTGGGCTATTTCAACACATTTACTTAGTACTCTAGAAAATTTGTAAAAATAGCCCAATATTGAGCACATTTTCATAGACCTTAAAAATGGGTTTCATTTATTATAAGTGGTTGGATTTTCTCACATATATATTAATTTAATGTCTATATGAATATGAATTTCTTTTCATTTTTTCAATTGCAACCTGAATACTGGTAATTACTGACAGAAATGTTGCTAAATTAAAATCAATTTATTATACTGCAAACGGACATTGCTTAAGCTACACACACTTTATAGTATGTTTTAATGCAACTGTTGTGTATGTTTTAATGCAACTGTTGTGTATGTTTTAATGCTACTGTTGTGTATGTTTTAATGCTACTGTTGTGTATGTTTTAATGCTTCTGTTGTGTATGTTTTAATGCTACTGTTGTGTATGTTTTAATGCTACTGTTGTGTATGTTTTAATGCTACTGTTGTGTATGTTTTAATGCTACTGTTGTGTATGTTTTAATGCTACTGTTGTTTATGTTTTAATGCTACTGTTGTGTATGTTTTAATGCTACTGTTGTTTATGTTTTAATGCTACTGTTGTGTATGTTTTAATGCTACTGTTGTGTATGTTTTAATGCTACTGTTGTGTATGTTTTAATGCTACTGTTGTGTATGTTTTAATGCCACTGTTGTGTATGTTTTAATGCTACTGTTGTTATAACTATGTCTCAAGAGTTTCAAAGACTGTGCTGCAAAGCATCCTAGCTAAAGTAGATGAAGTGTGATTCCCTTAGTTTAAACCTATTTATTTTAGCTTAGTTGCAGCGAAAGTCTTAGGCTAATCTCTCGAGTCCCTTTTCCTGAGAAGAACCAGTATTTGGTTTCTTTGGAAAGATCTTGAGAACACTCCTTGAGTGGTGATCGAACCCAGGACATCTTGGTCGCAAGGCGGACTACATATCCACTACAGCTTACTCTTAAAAGGCCTCAATCAATATGATTAACTTAACATAGATCTGGATGCAGTCCATACCTGGCGAGTGCTGCAGTTCCAAATAATAGGTGTCTTACTAGTACTATCATAAGGAAAATGAAGTTTAATTATATTCACTCAATGAATAACGCAACAAAGACAATGTTCACGTACTCTCTTTTTTTTAATCATAAGCAATAAATATAAAGCTTTTCAAAATCACACCCACAACACACAACGAAACAAAATTACATAAGGTATTAAAATATACTGAAAACAACATAATAAATGTTTAAAACATGGGAATCTTTTCATTAGTAGAATCTATATTCCTGTGTAGAAACAGCACTTAATCACATTTAAAACATTTTAGTACAACTATAGCTACATATATAGCTACTTCCTGCAGTGCTACTTGTTCGTTACACATATCACAAATCGGTCAATGATCATTGCCCGACAAGTGAACCGAAAGAGAAAATTACTCAGGTCACCAATTGGTAGATTTGTTCACTTCTGCGGGTTCCGGAATGCTTCACCCAATATATATTTTGCCAGAGGATGTTTCGACTTAGAAATTCGTTTTGTTTGAAATAAGATAATTGCAATACATATACATGATTGTAAGTGTTCAAAACATACAACCATTGTCAATTTCAATTATAAATGAGAATGGAAAAATCTATAATATCAGTAAATATCAAGACAGTCACAATAAACTCTGTCGAACTTCTTTCGCCAGTTATCAAGAGGGGTGTAGTTATATGCTGGTGGTTGTTTCCCGTGGTTTATTCCAGGGTCATCTTCAGAATCAGAATTCTTTGTAGCTTATGCATCTGGTGTGACATCATCAGGAACACTGAAAGAGAAATTTACCCAAAGCATAAAAACAAACATCTAAAACCCCATTTACCGTGACATATATTCGCGTTTACGAAACAATTAAGGATGTTCATACATAACAAATTTGTATCATCATACAATATCTAAAATAAAATAATACATTATAATGTAAAACACTAATCAATAGTGAATTGAAAAAACAATTTAAACTGTTTAACACCAGTTTTCTAGTTTTCACTTATAAAATTCAAATATGACAAACAATGATCAATATTGTATTCATTTTCTAACATAAACTAGGCACATATAATACTAATGCATTTACAACAATCATTGTAAAAACAAATATCATTTGAAATTATGAAATTTATATTTCCGGGTCGCGAAAATGCAAAATAACTACTTAACGTGATTAGAGAATTAAATTTCGCTGTCAGTTTTAGCGAAAATTTCCACAAGAACGGCAGCTGCATCCATCCGTGCCATACATGTCCAAAAAAATACATTAATTATGTTAGTTTAGTTCATTTTTTACAGACAAACGCTATTTGACGTTGATTTGACTCGATATGATCTTTACTGAGGGTAGTCCAATTAGACGTAATCGGTGGATTCCGGGCTATGTTTTGTATGGGCAGAATCCACACTACCTCTAAACAGTTTATGCTTATTTCCTGTAGCAAATCAATTTCACATGAACTTACATGTTTCCGGTTAAACTAAGCAATTATCAACAAAACATCGTAAGGGTATCAAATAAACTAAACTCGCATATACACGTTTCTGTAATGAAAGTGGTCAAACCAATTTCGGTTTTAAACGAAATCTATTAATAGCGGACACAGCTTTCTACTGCGCACATGGTAAAATAATTCGTCTAAAGATTTATTATATAGCTATATGCGATCCGTATTTTTACTGACCAATGAAATAGCAGTATGCAAGTTTCACATTACTCAGTGCAATATGGAGGACTTTACAAAGAATGTGAACAGTGCATTTGTTTAAGGATAAGGATTAAGTATTAAAGTAAGTTTTATGTTGACTTTTTGGCATGCAAAATAAACACATTTTGATTGAAACACAGCGCTCGTTTGAAAACACAGCTACGATCGTTAATCAACAAGGACAGACAATTGCAGCGCTGGATCGCATCACTTAAGCATCTTTATAGTATTTTGTCACGAGGTAAAGAATAATAAGTAAATACGTATTGTCATGTCATTGTCGTTGTGATAGCACTTACTTTAAATAAACAATTGCCTTATTTCTACTTTTATTAATTTACATTTAATTACAACTGAAATAAATATTTCAACTTATTTAACTAGTTTGCATCACTTACATTCTATCTCACCACAGCTTGTCTTACTACACTGCTATATGCTCTTAAGTTTCTAAATGTTTTGAGCCACTCATATATAGAAACTATCAAGGTCGGTCGACATCCTGCTATTCCAGATGCTCCCCACCTGAAAATGATCTATCCTAATGGCCATCGTGTTACTATAAATAATTTGCTAATTAAAATAATAAATTCTTATCAAGTTTTTATTTACCGTTATTTAGTGCTTTGCACAGAGCGATTGACGGTGTTTAATATTATTGGGCTAACTATATACGGATAAATATTAATAACAAAGCAAGAACAAAGATGTTTGAACGACTTAAAGTACAGTAGAACCAAATGGCGTCGGGCCCGGGCCGATCGTTCAGTTTTCAGAGGTGTTCGGTTTACCAAGGTTTTTTTTATATTAAATATCATTTTCGTTTAAAAATGTACACTATATTTTATATGTTAATTCGAGTATATAATAAGTCAGCAACGCATTAATGTTTACAATTGTATTACTGTTCATTATTTGCATGAACACATGTATATTCGTACATAAACCGACACTCGATCTATCAATCCAATAAGTTCATGTATTCAACATACAACTTATTTACATCTGTTTAAAGAAATCGCAAATTGTTGACTGATTTTATTAGTATAAACCTTTTTATTTTAGTTAGATTGTATTGCAAGCTTAGGCTTATAGAGAACAGTGATAAAAATATTGCCAGAAATTACTGTATGTATAAATTACTTACAATGTTGTGAAACCTTTACAATTTTCCAATGTACATAAATTTCAACATAAAGCACAACAGACTATTCTGTTTTTCACAAGTCAAGTCAACTTTATTGGTATATACCATTGTACATAACCAAAACAATCAAGAAAGAACATGATGAACATTCCAGATCACCTATAATTTCGTTTCGTATAGATGATCCTCAGGGAGGGATTTTCGAACTAAGTCTTACTTTTTATTTCATTAGTAAATTATTAATTTATTATCAATTCTAAGTACATATCCTTCAAGATTATCTATCCATTAATTTAGGTAATCTACCAGAGGGATATGTACCCTAAATTAATTTAAAAAAAAAATAAAAAAAATATAAAAAAAATAATAAAAAAAATTAAATAATAAAAAATATAAAAATAATATAAATAAACTTTTTTGTTGTTGTTGTTGTCAGTACGATTTTTAAATGTAGTTTAGCGTGTAAGTAGTTTCAGTATAGAGTTTCCATTAAAAACATTGAACAATTACTTTTTACCATTTTAGAATAACATATGATTACTTCTGAAAAACTGACTTTGCCATACAGAACACCGATTATTGACAACTGAGTGACACGAGTGTATTACCTACCTAATTTGTTTGGAATATTATTTATGAGTTTCTCATATCCGCTTTGTAACATACTTTTCATCTTGATTTACACTGTTATTATGTTCATCATGTTCTTTCTTGATTGTTTTGGTTATGTACAATGGTATATACCAATAAAGTTGACTTGACTTGACTTGTTTTTCACAAGTTGATTATTGTCGTATGCACCGACTAGCTTATCGCTAATTGCACCACTGCCCAGTTATCACCATGGCGATTATGCCCTTTGTGTGTATTGTATCATAAAATATATTATCTTAAGTTTCGATTTGGGTAAGGTACTATATTAAAAACTACATATAAATTAGTGAATCAAATTACAGTTAAATAAATAGTAGTCAATAATAAGTTGATAATTAGTGAACACTACGAAGAATTCCATGTATAAATGGAATGAAATGCTGAAGAAAAACGACACATTTAAGGCTAAGGATAAGCTTTCACTTAAGATGTTTCTGGAAAACGGACCAAGGTTAATGGGGACCAGTCTTTCCACGGAACATCATTCACAGGGGCACTTATTATGTGAGTAATCGATGACCTGTTAAAAGAAGTCAATAATCAAGAAAAATGCCTATTGTCTCTGTTATATTGGTCATAGTAAAATATGAACAAAATCATTATAATACAATCATGTCTTCATGATATCAGCATCACTGTTACTGTAAACATAATTCTATTTTATAGCTTTATTTCTGCACATGATAAAAGAAGGGAAAAGTTATTATTCTCTCTTACAAATGAGGGTCAACGTTTTTATGGTTGTACAAAGTCTGTTATAAGATTTTATAGAAAAGGGTAATAATAATAAAAACAAGAGTAATAATATTTCATTACAAACCACGCATATTATTTTTGTGTCATTTGATTACATGCGGTAATTAATATACTCGGAATTGTGATTATTACTTTCTACAATCTGCACACTACACGGCAATAAAGTGATTGCGGTTATCAACACAGATTTATATATGTGCATCTATCACACAATAGTGTTGGTAACAAAAGTAAATCGAAATCAATATGAACTACGAAACCTTCTATACTTTTTTCGAAAAATGACATGTTACGCTTATGTAAAACTTAATACATCCAATACATGCCCAGAAAAGGCTTGACAACACAGGAAACCATAAACTCTATAGTGTTCGCATTAAAGTGCGTATGTGCGATCTTTCATGTCAATTATTTTCAAAATAAGCAGATAGAAGAGAAAATAAAAATTGACATCAAACAGAAAAAAACAACAACATAAAATAACTAAGAAAATACTTCAATATGAAATAAATCAACAAGTGCAAATGTCGACTTTTACATCGTTTATTAGTGTTGTGTAACCTAAACCAACTGTCAAGTCAACGTATAGTCATGTATTTAAGTTTTTCGCCTGTCATTTATTTAAGTTTTTCGCCTGTGCAGTCAAAAATTATTTGGTGAGTAAAAACAAGCTTATTGTGCGTTTAAAAGCAATGTTTGTTCTTAACTCCATTTTCGGTAGAAATTTATGTTAATTAACTTTATTTTGTTACTAAAAACTATATCTGTTTTAAGATCGTACATACCCACTTTATCATTAGAGAAACCTACTTTTACATGATTACAAACTTGTATTGCGAAAATACCGAATGTTTCCGTTAACAGTTGGTTCAAAGAAGAATACGGCACACGTTGTAGTGAAGTTTAAATTTTACGTAACATGTGTTATGGTATTTTGTAAATGAATATTGAACAGAAAGAATCAAAGACATTTCTACACGTGAATTAAATTTACAAGTAATTGTACATTAATTGAAAGACAGTATGAACACGGCGAATGTACTCATACACTCAGGAGAATTTCGCAAACGGTCGCAATGGCGTCTTGTGTTAACAAGTAAAGTCTTCTGTGTAACTGGTTATTAATACATCGTGGAAAGAGCATACGATACTTAACATACATATCTTATGCACTAAATTATGGCATTGCAGTTATAATCAGTATATGTGCAAATGTTTTTCTAAACTTTTAAGATTTATTCATGTTTATCAACTAGTCAAATATCTAGTCTTCACTAATTGCTGTTTTGTTGATAAAACTGATATTCAAAGGAGAATTCAAGAAAGACAACTCTGATTCAATAGTTAGACTTCATTGTATTGATTACATTCCTTGTAAAAAATTACAACACTATACAATTGACAATTCAATTGATTTTCATGCAAGCTGAAAAAAAAACTTTAAAAAACTGATGATATTTGCGTTTGATAGTAAGTACCTTATCGGTTCAATGTTTATACTTAAGATTATTGCAATTGTTTATGATTTTTAAGACATTGTACGTATTTCTTCAATATTATTTCATGTGTTATGTTTGGATGTAAATAATACACTCTTGCTGAATTTTGTTACAGTGACTGTTGCATCTTAAGAAGGGAGATGTTATGAATCCTGTCAGACAACGTCAAGTTTATTCTATTCGATCATGTAAGCTTATATTTTTCAATACAGTTGTAAATCGTCTAGTCATGCAGATTAAATGTTGTGCTTAACAAATGGCTTCGTGATATCTTACAATTCTGAAGCTATATATTTGAAGAGTCAATATACAGGATTGGCTTATACTTCTGCATGTACGCTATACAAGCTTATTCATATGGTATTCCCCGTTATATTTGTGTTATCCGCTTTAATGTAATAGCATTAAATAGATTTTCCATACAGTAATCTACAATAGTGTAGAATACTAGCTTGTACTTCCTGTTTGATGAAACGCTTCATCTTTATTTGTTACCTGATATGGGTACACTATTACCCTTATCGGATGACTGAACATAAACCGATCGAATGTAATTCGCACCACAACGAAGAAAACATGTTTAACCAAGTGTTAACCACATATTAATCATGACTTTTTCAAAGGTATGTTATTTATGCATAACTGTACTACTTTTACTCGAGTTATACGAGTTAAACGTGTACTCAGCTTAACCACATGTAGATCACTTGTTATTGCAATGGTAAGTCTTCTACTAATAAGTTTGATATCAATATGGCTTAGCAATACTGTCTTCTACTGGGTGCCAATGAGAAGAAACATGCTCAAAAGAAAGCCACCGTGCTTCATCATTTAAACAGAATATAACTCAAGAGTCAGAAATAGCAGTCACCGGTAAAAGCAACAAATAACAATTGTTCATTACAAATCTTAATAATAAAAGTACAGTGTACATTGTTTTAGTTAAATATTTCAATTTAATTATTCACATATATTAATGTCTTCCTCATGCAATAACATCATACGATTGTTTATACATTGCTTTCAGGTTACCGTTTTTTACAATGGCGTAATAGTCATGGTTTCCTTACTTTCCGCAATCTTTAACAAGGGCAATGACTTCGTTGTAGCCTCAAGCGTTCTCAGCCTCAATGTACACATTAATTTTTGGCGGGTACGTTAAAATAAAAACGTCAACTGAATCTGTGGATATTAAACGCCCACACGCTCGCACTCACACGAGACAAATAAGACTTGCCACGTTCAAGGTGAAGCAACTACGACGGAAGGTAATTAACAACAGTTTCTGACGCCTCCGCAACCGTTCCACGAAATATACATGCCACCACCCAGCTATAAAGACGTCATGTCACATAAATATATTCGCTATTGACAGTTTAAGACAAAAGGTAAGCTTTCAGTATCTTCCGTTGTGTATAAAATGCTAGTTGTATTCTTAAACGGTACAGTCCGTGCTTCACGGAATTCTCTTTGTTTAAAACAACTTGCCTCAGGAGTTATTCTTGCTTAATGTTAGGATCAGGTCAATGTTTTAGCACTATACTAGAATATCAGCATTCCCAAAATCAAGCATATATCCATTTGATAGTGAAACGATTTCAGAGACCAAGACTGCTCTATCACTCAGTTAAACAACTCAAACTGTGAAGGAAAATATTTCACAAAACAATGTTATATATAATATCATACTGACCCAACCAGTGAATGAAACTGATTCACCCATAAGTCAACAGAGCACAAACGTTGCCAATAGTTTCATTAAGAGCAGAACATTACCGAAGGCCTAAAAAAGTAATTTATACAATGTACCACCTATCAAAGTGACGGTTAACTTGATGTCAGACAAAAACATGATGTCAGACAAAAATACGGACAATCAAAAACGTTTGCATGAAAAAAGGATGCAAGATGAAACATGAATATGAAAATAACTATCAGCGTCATCCCTAACTATCGCCCTGAAAAGGTATCTAATGACATTACCAAAGCCATCAAAGTCAGCCTAACCAATACATTCAGAGAGCACAACAGATGTTCTGTTATATTCTAGTTTTGAATCTGGCGGTAACGGTTCCTGTTGAATCTGTAGGCAGAGTTTCCCAACCCAGCTCAAAAGATGTCTTATTTTGAAGATTCCCAGATGGAGTCAATGTAATATATGTAACCATTGGGTTCATTTAACACATCGTTCAAAGTGAAAGTGTTAATGAGGTAGCACGTAGGGTTGTGTACTGCCCAGAAAAGTAATATTAGGACAGTGGTGCAGATCAAAATGTAGTTAAATAGAGAATATATGGTTGGTGACGTTTGATATCATGTGATATCAGACGAGTCCGATATGGCGTAAGAAAAAGGCGAGGATTGCCGAGCCTTTTCCTACGCCATATCGGACGAGTCTGATATCACATGATATCAAAGGTCATCTACCATATATTCTATTTATTATGCCACGTTTTGCAAATATTGGTTTTATAATTAATAAAATAAGAGAAATAAATTAAATCGCAAACATTTCGCAATTTACAGTACAACAAAATATGCAAATGAGACAGCCTGATGGCGTCTACTTGCGTCGAATCATAGTTACGCATGAAAAATATTTCTCAATAAATTAATCAACAATAAGATTTGTACACATATTTAATCAATACACAAAAATTGAAGCGAGAAATTGTTACGCATTGTAACATTGAACACAATACAAATCTACATTTACATCATTTTTCATCTTTGAACACACACAAGAAGTAGACTGCAGTCGACATGAACGACTTTTAAAAAGTTCGCGTGATATGTGAACATTCAACAACGTATGTCTAACAAAAAAAAACAACAACAGCGGATTAAGAAAAATCGGTGGATTTATTAGCAATTGAGTCGTAAATCAACATTTCCATCAGTGCATAATGCGTTCAAAGTTGAGCTATTGACGATTGCTCTGAAAAACTACCCCCCACGTGTGATGTCAAATTGGGTGGGGAACGCAACTGCAGGATTCGAAGATGCAGCTTGCTGTGATTGTGATGTGGGCTCGCATGGTGTCTTGAGCTGCAAAATATTCGTAGGAAAACGACGGGTACCACGGAGCTTCTGAATCACGTGTTTTCTGGCAGAGTCAGCAATTGGGGAATGTCCTGGTAATACCAGTTTGAGTGCGCATTATCCTTGAACTTGATTATCCTTGGACTTGGCCTTGCTTATTCAATAAGCATTAATTTTTAGAGCCAAGTATTTTAATATTTATAGAATAAATTAAATCATTGATACACATATGTTATTCTGTTCATGCTATTGTGAGTTATTTTCAAAAGGTGACTGAATTTCTTTAATATTTTCAGATTGACATCCAGTGAAAGCAAAGAATTGACATGTGAAAGTTGTTGCAACAGTACAATAATTGATGTGACATTTTAGACTCTTTCTAGTGGACAAGTGTTACTGTATCAATACTTCAATTGGCAACTTATCTTGTCTATGAGTTCCAAACTGCATTCAATTAGTTGTTTTTATTGTAAATTGAACAATTTCTTGTTGACCATCATGTATATTTTCTCAATTCCATGTTCTTCTATTGGTTGTGCATCCTTTCCCTTAGTTTCTTTTCCTTATTCATTTCACTATTTCATGTTGGACTGAAGTTATTTAAAACACGTTGACTTTTCTGCATTTTATTTCGCAAAAACCTATTGTTTTTAATATTTAAAGCCACGTGTTTTTCTTTAACTTTTACATTTCATTTAGAAGTAAATTAATTTGTTGTGAATCAACTTAGATTGGCTTGTATGTATTTGAATTTCTGATTAAAGTAAGAGTTCATTTTTGTTGAATTGACCATAATTTCACAAATCATGTTTAAAAAAATAAATATTTTTTACATTTGATTAAAACAAAAGATTGTTAAATTGCTACCTGTCTAGATTGTTTGATTTTTTTATGATTAGAACATCTAAATTGAATTGTCTATTAAAAATAACTGTTCTTAATAGCATTTTCCTAAAACAGAGCATTTGTATTAAAATGACACAAAAGCATGATTTAAGTAGCTTATTCCTATGTAAGACTTACACTCACTGTACTGTAACTTAAAATGGTTTCCCTGAACCTATGTAATTGTGTAGATTAATACAATTAATGGTCTTAGTGAATTGGTTTGGTTTTCTTCGCCATTTCTTCTGTATACTGATAAACAGGCACAAAATGTCATCCAGTTCTTTCATGAATTTCAATTTTTGTGATATATGTAAGTTTTTCAGCTTTTAAAAATATAAGCTTTGTAAGATTTATTTACAGGTTTTCTATGCTGTGAATTGCATGTTTTTGCATAATGCTTATTTGACATAACAACTTATTTCTTGTTAATTGAATAATGTTTAAATGTTTTGTTTTATAAATTTAATTTTTTGTGAATAAAAATGTTGTGATTGTATAGATCTATTCTTTGTTTACATTTTAACGACGTAAGTGACATTCCACGCCTACACAAAGTAGTTCGAAGGAGTGGGCGGGACTAAACAATCCCAGCACGTGACACACTAGCATGATATTCGTTAATGTGGGCGGAGCTAAAACATGTTATCAGTCAGGGACATGATATTACAGAAAGTAAGCGGGGTTAATTTGCGTTATCAGTCAGTGGTATAATAACGCTTAAAAATATTGGGTCAGCATTTTTAACGTAATTGTGCACTAGTGGCATAATAAAATGTTTTAGCGTTCCTAAATAACTGTCTATAGATTTCCTATATTCACTTTGACAGACCTCTTGAGCTTTTGCTACGAATAGTTTTAACTCCTCTACGACTATTGTCAAAGGATCAATTTCCATTTCATCGAATATCACGTGCTCTTTGTGCGAAACCTTTAAACACGTGATATCCAAGTTCAATGATTTGATAAATTGAGGATTAATTTGCATATGATTGACATTTGTGGAAAGGTCTTGAAAATGTTATGCGCACTGTTGACAAACTTATCAAAAGAAAAGCAATATGGAGTCACACCATATCAATGGCCAATATTCGGGGCGAAATGTCTTCACAAATACTACAAATACTATATTTGAATAAAATGTACTTACCTTTTGGAATATTTGAATAAAATGTACTTACCTTTTGGTGGAATAATTATTAAATTCGGCGTAAAGCCCAGATTTCTCAAAGTAAGTGATTGTTCAATAATTAGTCTTATGTTACAAAAAGCAATAGTGAAACTTCATAAATCAAACAATTCATTATCAATTGTTAACATAGTTATTTACACCATGAAAATCTTTACAATATTGAATTTGAACTGGCTCAAGAATATTTGAGAATTCTATTCCCTATATTTTCCATTCATAAGTAAGTATAGGCTTGACCATGGAATCAAACAATTTAAAACAATCCGGATGCGAAAAATATCCAAAAGATCTCTGGTAAGATTTAAGAGCAAAAATATACTTTCTGGCCTCAGCCGCGAGTTTTTCTTTAGTTTTTCTCCATAATAATTTTGGCGTATTAAAACGAAGACCCATATTTATACTTTGATATGACATTTACCGGCTTATCGTTATAAACCTGATGTTCGTATGATCTAAGCGGATAGCCGTTTCGGAAAACGATAACTTCAGTCTTATGTTGGTTAATTGTCATACAAGTGTTTTTTTAAAAATCAGAAATGGAGTTCAATTGTGATTGTAACTCAATAGCAGTATCGGCGCACCTCGCAACGTCGTCAGTAAAGCCAATACATATAATATCTGAAATTTCCTCGGTGATAAAAATACCCTTATGGCCTTTAGATCTTAGTAAGGAAGACAACTAGTTTATGTGCAGGTTGAAGATTATAGGGCTACTTACGTCCCCTTGCCTAGTATCGATGTTACAATTTTTCTTGTAATTGTAACATCGATGCTACAGTTTGGTGTAGCGTTATTATCATTAACTCGCACACATCCGCCTAGATTTGAATACATGGATTTTAATACTTGAAAAAGCTTTCCCCAACACCACCCTGAAACATAGTTGTAAATAATTAATTAAAAATCAACCAATCAATGGCCTTTTGGAACTCCACGTTTAAAACATAAAATCTACCCCGGGGCTACATATATTTTTTGAACCACGCTTTGAAGAGTAAATAAATTATAGCTCGTCAAATCTCCGGTACGAAAACCAGCTTGTGATTCTTCGATTTTGTCGTATAAATCGGTCCATTTGAGTAATCTGTTATATACAGTATTATATAATATTGTATGCATTACATTAATAAGTGACATACCCCTTTAGTTAGAAGGGTTTTCTTCAGTACCAGACTTATGTACCGGGACGATATTACTATCTCGCCAAATATCCGGGAAATGTCCAGTAATTAAAATCAGATTAAATAATTCACGGAGTATCGGTTTTATTATATAAATTGTAGTTTTATAAAATTCGGCTCAAAACCGTCAGTCACTTGCGACTTTCCACAATGAAAATACTTCGCGTTATTTCCTCATCGGTTATCTTTGAATTCAAGATTTGACCCTGCTCGTCGATATTTTTATTCGACTCTCAATAAAGATCGCTTAAATTTGGTTGATCATTCTTAACAATAACCATACCACGCACCTGCGTCTATATAAGGAGCATCTTTATTTCTTACGTTTTGACTACCCTTTATTAATTTCCAAAATAACTTTGTGTTTGTACGAAATAAAACTAACTCGTTTTCTTTTGCAGATTAATATACTTTTTTAGCAAAACAGATATGTTTAAAATCTTTACGGAGAGTAACATAGCGTTGATAATCCAATACATTATTAGTTACTCAGAACTTCCGTAATGCCGCGTACTTCGCCTGTTTAGTCGTTGAGACTGCATTTTATAATTTACCCTCATTTCGGATGCAGAGTATTTGTATAAACTTATTAATCTCTCCACTGCACAGTCAATATCTGCATTAGCGGTTGCATTTAATATCTGAGTATGTTCAGAATTAAATTTAATCTCAAATAATCTTAAAAAATTATGCTTGTTTGTGTCTCTCCATTTATATTTTTCTATATTAACCAGACCGTCGCTACAGTTTTGTGCGCGATTGTGTTCGCAAGTGTCAAAATCAGTGCTTTGTGTTCTACCTAAAAACAATTTAGATTATACAAGCGAACGATCGGACCCGTCACGCAAATCAATGCTAAAATAAGTAACATGCGACAATAGTTCTTTAGATAAAACATTGTAATCAACAACACTAGCGTCATTATTATTAAGGCATGTAAAATTTCCTACAACATCATTATCAATACGTCCGTTTAAAATATGCATATCATGAGTACAATAAAGTTCAATAAGAGACTTTCCAAACAAATTATATCTTTCTGAGTCTTTGTTATTCCGTGGAAAATCGAAAGTATCAGATATATAGTCCATATTAAAATGTTATCTAGATTATCTTCGGGTATATAATCCGATAAATTTTTGGTACGTGCATATAAATCGTCAGCTAAATAAATAAATAAATGCGTCCGGGTAAAGAGATCTTAGGGTAGAAATATTACAATCAATAATATTAATTCAATTTTTCTCCTTCATTCTCTCATATATTAGTGAGACTTGTGGTAAAACATAAGCTATATGCAATATTATATCTCTCATCGAACTATATATAGAACTGTTAATATACAAGACAACACAGTTCAAAGTACATAGTTTTGACATATTGGACAATAAAGTTGTCTTCTTACAAATCATTTTTAATGTAAACGGCTATACCGCCGATATTACGCCATGCATAACTTGATTTTGTTCGTGCATAATTAAAACATGTATAATTATATAACACGTTGCTAAATTCGTTATTAAACTCACTTATAAACCAATAATGTTAAACGATTGTAAATAATTGATAACGTCACTGGTATTTGTAAGCTTTCTTAATCCACTTTGTTCAGGTCAAGCTATGCCTGCAACTGGTAACCATGTAACCCAGTGCCATCTGCCTCATGCAGAGAAGAAAAACTCTGCCCCTAACCCCGCTGCCGTGTGGCCACATCTCTTTTGGGAAAGGGCTTTAGGAGTAAACCTCGAGGAAAAATCTGGAACTGGAGTCCCATAGGCAGTTTAAGGTTGCATGCAATCTCACTCTGGCAACTCCTGCGACGGCGCTGATCCCAAACTGTATCGGCCCTGCCGCTCCGTTGGTTCAATGAGTGTCGTGGAGAGAGTGGACCTGCTACATGGGCAACATCTGGTCCTCCATACTACCCTGCTATTGCTTGCGGCCTGGAGAGGACACTCCAGCTTCGCTTCATACCGTTGAATCAACATGGGAAGCAGCAGTCTACCGGTTATAAGCTTCAATGCTCGATTGGCGTACAGTGTTGCGCCAGGGGCTGCTTCCGACGGTGGGAGAGATTTTCGCCTCACAATGGACAGCTATCGCCCGCCTAAAGCTGGGCAGTCCACAGACAGTAAGGTGCTGTCACGCCACGGACTGCCATTCTCATTGGGCGCATGGACATAAGGAAATCCGACAAGCAGACCGCAACCTCTGCACCGGGCAAAAATACAAGATCAAACAACAAGAACAGACCAGCTCGTAAACTGGGATGTTGGAACGTCCGTGCCATGACAACTGGACTAGGCGACCTCCAGAACATCAGTGACACAAGAAAGACTGCGGTCATCAACGACGAGCTACTGAGACTGACGGTAGACATAGCCGCTTTGCAAAAATCACGCCTAGCAGAATCTGGATCTCTCAAGGAGAAGGACTACTGCTTCTTCTGGCAAGAAAAGAGCGCACAGGACCGCAGAGAGCACGAAGTAGGTTTTGCAGTCAGGAACTCTTTGCTGAAGATGGTCGAACCAGGTAACAAGGGATCGGGACGCCTGCTGACTCTCCGCCTCCATACCTCTGAGGGACCAGTGACACTTATCAGCGCCTAAGCCCCAACTTTGACCTCAGCACCTGAGACTAAAGACGAGTTCTACAACAATCTGAAAAACACCATCCAGAACATATACAGCAGTGAACACCTCGTCCTTCTTGGCGACTTAAACGCCAGAGTAGGTGTAAACCATGACTCTTGGCTTTCCTGCTTAGGTTTATTTTGGAGTTGGCAAGATCAACGAGAATGGGCAGCGCCTGTTGGAACTTTGCTCTTATCACAGCCCCTGCGTGACGAACTGCTTTTTCAAGACGAAGCCACAACACAGAGTGTCATGGCACCACCCTCGATCCAGGCACTGGCACCAGCTCGACATGGTCATTGTCAGACGTGCAAGCCTTAAGCATGTGCTTCTCACCTGCTTATACCACAGCGCTGACTGCGACTCCGACCAAAAACTGGTATGCTGCAAGATCAAGCTGCTACCAAAGAAACTTCATCGCATTTACACGACAAATATGCAACATCCAGAGAACCATGAGGAATTCACAAAGTCGCTCGAGGATGCTCTGTCTGCAGCCTACCCATGCAACACCGCCTTCGAGTCATGGAACCACCTGCGTTAGGCAATCCATTAGTCAGCTGTTGCTACCTTCGGGTACAAGACCTACAAGAACTGCAATTGATTTGATGCCAAGTCTGCGCAGTTGACACCTGCTATTGATGCAAAACGTGCTGCTCTTGCTGAATACAAGCGTTCACTAAGCGAAAATTCCCTCAAAGCAATCAGATAGGTCAGGAACAAAGTACAGCAGATAGCAAGAAGGTGCACCAATGAGTATTGACAGGAGCTCAGTCATGACATAGAGAATGCAGCAGTAAGAGGCAACATCAAGGGCATGTACGAGGGCATCGTAAAGGCTCTAGGACAACAGGCAAGGCAACCATCCAGTATAAGTGAACCAGTTGACATCAAAAGTGGCGTGAAGCAAGGCTGCGTTCATGCTCCAACCCTCTTCGGCATCCTTTTCTCTTCTCATGAAACATGCCTTCGGAAACTCAACCGAAGTGGTGTACATGCGAACAAGATCAGGCGGTGGACTCTACAACATCGCAAGACTCCTACAACATCGCAAGAATCAGAGCAAAAACCATCATTAGAGACATGCTTCATGCCGATGAAAAGCAGTCACCTCCCACACTGAACAAGATCTACAGTGTCTGATGGACAGGTTCTCCAAGGCCTGCAAAGATTTCCACCTGTCATCAACATCGACAGTTAGAACTTAAAGTGGTACAACAGTTTACCTACCTTGGGTCAACCATTAGCGACAACCTGTCCTTGGATGCTGAAATCAACAAACGCATTGGAAAGGCTGCAACAACCCTTTTACGACTGTCTACTCGCGTCTGGTAGAAACCCAATTTGGCCATTCCAACCAAGATGGCAGTATACAAGGCCTGCATACTCAGCACCCTCCTGTACGAGAGTGAATCATGAAATCGTTTTGTTCATTTCTGAGTGAGTAGCAGAAGGCGTTGAAAATGGTGCTGATATTGTCACCTCTGCCTCAGCAAACGATACCGTCCTTTGTTTTTGTGAACGTGGCGTTCCGGGATTCCACCCAGTAACGTCAACACAGACATTAAAATAGCAAGCCGTAAATATTCACGTATGCTCCGACTGTTCACACATAGTGTACATAGTTTACTTCTTATCTTCCTAGTTATTCCTATAATTTACTTTTTACATTCATGTTTAGGATAGTTTATACTTCAAGAAGTTAAATGCATCATGTTAACCATATATAGATATATATTTTGCTTTGGTGTATAAACGTAAAAGATTGAACCAAGCATTAATGCAAATTTTATACAATATACGACTTCTTTTTAAATATTTATAAAACATATTTTAATATAATGTTATGCATGTAATTTATCTACCACACGTAGTATTATACGAGATATGCATGGGTTTGAAATACATATTAGAAACTATCGAGTACGGGATTTAGTCAATGATACAAAATTGTATCCCGCGAAATGTTTACTAAGCAACAAATACACGCAAGATTAATATAGATTTACAATTTGCACGGCATGCTCTAATACTCCTGTTTCACCGTCTTCTTTTCGTTCGTAGCAGCATGAAAGAAGAATTATTCCTAAATATAGCATCCAAACTGTGTATGCAGAGCAAAAGTAAACCACGAGTACTTACTATTTCGATGAAATCTGAATTAGGATTTATATGTGTTTTGCTATCGGTGTAACTTTTTATATGAGTACTCTCGAATAGCCAAATTTAAGATTCCGTAAAAAAGTCTGAATGTACACCATATAGCCACTTTAACAAGTCTTCGTCGGTGTTCATGGCTTTTGCGAGATTCAACCAATGGTGCGCCTTGTCTTGTAAAATCCTCAAAAATTCGGTAGTTCAACTTGAATGAGCAATATTTCAAACCTTAGTTTAATTATTATTTGAATTATCTGTATTACTTCACTGATTTGATTACAAATTTTTAGGATGGCTTGAACATGTTCGAAAATGCTCATGACAACCCCTATTAGCATTTTTTTATCAAATTTTATTTACACTGGCATATGGATGAAAGAAAAATAAAAACTCAATTATAGTTGCGACTATATCCACAATTGTGTTGTCTTTTATACAAGTAATAATTGCGGATTATAAAATAAGACAATATAAGACATTAAAGAAGATGATATATTGTCTAACATGTGCTTTTGTACTTAAATCGTTGTATTTATTTTCATTTATAACATATATTTAATAGTCAGAAACAAATTTACCGTGTACTTTTTGATAAACTGAAGAAAAATTAGCACACCCGTTAAAAAGTTAGACAGCTTTATTTACGAAATTCCACAATAACAATTATCAAATGTGGTAAAAATTATGCATTTTAAGGTTATTATACGATTTACATCAGTTCAACTTAATATAAAATAATTAAAGGCAATAATTTGAGTCAATACATTTTTGTTCAAAATTGAGTTGTCTAGGGGCACACAAATGCCACTCACACACTGCAATGTTTTCAGCTCGTGGACAACAGACCATGCATCAACAATTAGGTGTCCTATTTATTGACTTCTTAACAATTCATGTTCATGTCAACAATGTATATGCTGGTAATACGGATGTATATGCTGGTAATTTAGGCTGCATCTTGACCAATTGGCACAGTCAGAGAAGCATGTGTACTGTGCTGAATTCTCTTCCTGTAGCTGCAAACAGAATTGTATATCAATCCAATAACTTATTGTATTCCATTACATATTTAACACTATACATACAAAACATTCCAGTATATGTGCAACCCAACCATGTAAGCCATATTTGTCACTGTTTTGTAAAGTAAATGTCAAAAGTGGTTAATTATTGAATGGATCCATATTATTATACTGATCATGTAGAAACACATATGCAAATATTAAAACGCAAAATGACATTCATATTAAGTATAAGGACTCAACTACTAATAGAAAAAACTGACAAAAACCTTGTGTCTTGAGGTCTCAAAACTAAGGGACTGACAGATCAAACTTCATGACTTGTATGTTCATTTTCTTACATGTGGATTTGACGAAATATGGACGAACACAATTAAATAATATTACTACTAATACTATATAAAGTGTAACATAGAGCAATACAATTTTGTAGTTTAAGCAATAAAATGAAAATCAGCATATTATCTTATAATAAATAAGTACATTCTGATTCTATAAGGCAATATATTCAGAAACTTCGCAATACAGATCAAATTATGTCAATTTCTTGTCTTACATCTCCTCAGGATCCAAGCTGGTTCCTCATATGTACGATCTGATGATTTGCCTCTGAAGTTATTTCAGTATGCCTTCCATTTTTACTCCAATTTATATTTTTTCTTTGACTGTTGTTTTGTTTATACCGTGAAATAAGTGATTTTCGATTTATTCCGGTTTCGATTTCTGATATATTTATATTTTTGCATTTCTCCAAAAGTATATACATTATACAAACATGTATAAAATAATGTAATTTAAAACAAGATGTGCATATATTAAAATTAAACTGTCGGTATCAAACAGGCATCGTACGAATCGTGGGTAACGGAAGTTACCTACATCGGCCGATTTTTAGAGAAAAATCAAAACGCGGGAAATGATTACATGTGTACTTCCTTAAGATTATCATAAAGTTTTGGTGGGGTAGAAAATATGTTTAATGAGCTCTGTAGCCTTTTACCACTTGCTGTGTCTAATTGATAACAGTGATTGATTACATCGAATGTGACAGTAACGTCGACTTTGCTTTTTAATTGCATGCAAGTGTCGCTGGATTACCGCTGACATTTTCAGTTCGATTATGTGCTTCTCGTTGATCCTCATGGAGCCATTGCGATTTTCTTTGGCCAAGGCTGCATGCTTAAGTGCAGGAGACGTTTGAAATTGGTTTGAAATTAGTTGACAAAAACACTAACAGATGTTACGATCTACGTTTAGTATAAACTATTTTTGCAATATAAAACGCATAACTAGTAGACAAAAATATAACGTAGCTTAACTGCAATATCATGGACGCTACTTCAGGAATTATTTGATTCCCATGAGGCCTTTTTTTAAAATAAAGACGGTGGCCACGACTATTTGATGGCGGTGTATTAAGCCGTTCATGTTAAGATATAATCTATTTTTTATTCATTTCTTAAGTCTGTTTACATGTCAATCGGACACTTTTGTATAAAAAGATTATCATATCGAATCGGTAGTTACATAAATCCTTTTGCGATTCAGACTTATATTTAAATATCTTTGAAGCTCCGGTTGATACCTGTCTTGCGTTTAACATTGTTGAAGCATGAAACTATTTATAGCTAAATATAACTGTTGAGTAATTCTATCCGTATTTGTATCGGTGCTGTCAAACAATTAAATGAAAGCGGACATACGGGACCTAAAATGGGTCGTAAACTTGTAAACTTAATACGAATTGACAATAGCTCGGAATATTGAAAGTTTTACTTCAGTAAGTTTGGTTCTAAGCATCCTAAATTAAACCACCGAAACACTACACTCAACTTTTAATTTATCATAGGGATAAATTATGTACATCTTAAAGTCAACCGATTAGAATAAAAAAAATCGAAAAGGAAGGGCGCATTAACGAATCATTTATAAATAGTCTAGACATTATGAAAAACAGAAATGTTCCGTCAGAAGTGTGACTGAGTGTATACATGTGAAGATGCAAACATGTATTATGTATGTATATTTAATCTACATACTATGAGACAATAAATGCACACTAAAAGGGAAAACTATAACAAAACACACAATCCTAGCGCATGCTAAATCAGGCAGTGTCTTAAATAGACCCCGGACCGCACAGTCAACTCATCACCAGAATATATATGTCAAGTGTTATTGTGGTATCAGATTCGCTTTTATCATAATGCTCATTATCATCATTCGTGACTACATATTATGGGCGGTTAGCATTCGGAATATGACATTGAGCGTTTGAGATAGATGTTTTCGCAACGGTGACGATGAGGGTACAATTCTAAAGACACCTATATGTCTTATTCGAATCAGTTCTAATAAAACATGAGGTTTCTGGTGACATTTATGGGTTGTCGTTTGTCGCTATAAACAGTGTGCATTAAAAACATAGCAGAACACTACAATTTATAATGTTCATGTAACCATACGATGCAATGTGTACAGCCACACAAACCGTTTTAACCACAGTCATGTGCCAAGAAAAACTATTTTCTGTTTGGTTAAAGACGTAAGACATGCGACAATATACTCACTTCGGTGTAGGTTGAATTAAAAAATCCTTTTAGAAACGGTGATATACTTTGAACTAGATGCCTGTTGGCAACATGTCGAGCCCGTTATTAAGAAAGCACGTTGAGTTGTAATTCTTTTAAAATCACATTTTCTAACAAGCAGATATTCTCCTTTGACCTCTTAAGTGTGATCTTGATCTTTGAGCTAAGAACACAGGTCTTGCGCGCGACACGCCGTTTTAACATGGCGAACATTTGTGGCAAGTTATTTTAAAATGTCCGGAAAAATGATTAAGTTACAGTCCTGACAAGATCTGAAGGACGCACGCACGCAAGAACTCAAGCACATACACCGATCCGCCATTGCGACAACTAAGTCGAGCTGGCGGGCTCGACAAAAATGTTAAATAAATATATGTCCTATAATATTTAATTAACGCTTATATAAACTTGTAATAATTATCTAGAACAAAATCGAACTTAAGATAAGGCTGTTTGTTAAATATTTCATGAGTCATATACATTTCGTAAAATACATAATAACGGAGCTGGCGTTCCATACTTTATATCGAGTCACGTGGTTCCTCCATTTTAGACGCAATCTGGAGTACAATTAATTTATTAATATGTTTGTATTTTGAATTTGGGTAGTGCTTTCACTGGATATTGATACACATATGTATATACATTTACGTGTCAGGAAGCCAATGCTAATCTCAATAACTGATATTAAGTAAATTACAGAATAACAAACAAAACATGTGATTTAAACATATGATGTGGTTTTAAAAGAAGTTTAACAATATTTGGGTTTAACCCACTTAGTGTGCGCCTAGGCCGCTATATTGATATTTTCGGTAATTCCGCGCATTTTGATACCAAATACTTGAAGGTTTATTGTATCGCTTCTTCCAACTGACCAAAACATTTTTTGCTAAACACGCTCTCGATAAAATCTTCATAAAATATACTGTACGACGTCGTTTCTTTGCAGACCTGTAGTCTATGGACAATCGGATTTTGTGCAAAAAGTTTTAAGTGATTTTTCTCTGCAACAGCTTGAGATATGAACATGAAATGTTTACCACATTGTTCAGCTCGACATAAGCTACAAATCATATATTGTACATATTGCTCTGGTCATAACGCATATACAATAATTTTTCACTTTTTCGCATACTTAAGAATACTTTTTTTTTCTTCTCAGATAGTGTAATTTGGTATCAACCTGTAGTAAATTCAATTCCGCGCATTTTGATACCAAATACTTGATGGTTTATTGCATCGGTTCATCAATACTGGCCGAAAACTGTTTTCCTATATAACGCGCTTTGACAATAACTTCAAAATGCTCAACGTCGTTTCAATTCATGTAGTCTACAGACAATCGGAATTTTTGCAAAAAACGTTTGAGTGATATTTCTCAACAACCAGTGAACATATCAACATAAAACTTTCACCATATTGTCAGGCACTATGATAGCAACATTTTTTGTTGGGAACATTTTGCTCTAATCATATCGTGTATGTGAGAAAGTTTCACTCTTTTTGCTTGAAAAACACATCAGTAAGAAAAAACATTTTTTTTTTGCTGTTATATGCATACAATTGCTTTCATAGTGTAGGTAATTTATTTCCGCACACAATGATGTAAAGCATTCCACAATAAGCTTAACCACAACGAAAATACAGCCAAAAGCGTTTCTACAACAAACGGATTTTCAAGTATCGAGTTAAACCGAACGACGTTACATAGCGAATAGTACACACATCTGGAATTTCTCGGGAACGGGTGGACATATTTTCATGAAATTTTCAAGATAATCAGCAAACTGACAGAAACAATCTGTATTCGTTGCATTTTGCTCTCAGATCAACGCGTGTGTATCAAAACTTCACTTTTCTAACCGAAATCACGTTCTTATGGAGAAAGATTTCTCAGCTCTAATACAAGTATAATAATCTTGGTATCATTCAATAGAGGATACAATTCTGCGCATTTTGGTGTTAAATACTCGATGGTTTTGAGAAAGACTTTAAGAATACGGACCGAAAACCATATCGCAACAAACACAAATTTCATAATTCGCAAAGAATTTGACCCATCGTTCTCGGTGCAAATTTATGACGTCATTTAGTATTTCTCATCCTGCGTTATCGCTGCATAACATAAAAACCTGTGTTTCTTCACAATTGGTTTAAGTTAATTTTCTCTGCAACCCATGGGTCGATTTCAATGAAATTTTCAACAGATTAACAATAATTCAAACGCGCATATAACTATGTTATTTGTTTATTCCTCACACGGGCTGTACAAGATATTTTGATTTCAACGCAAATTTACTTATAGTTTCACCGAAATATGATGCTACATGCACATTTGTACAGATACACAAATCATATTAAATATCATCATGTAGGAAATTTTGTGCTGAACATTTTGATATATGGTTTGTCATATTTATTAACAGGGCATTAAGCCTAGAATCGCACAAGAGAGCCGAAACAAGAACAACTGGCCAGTCGCTTTAGTAGTAAAAATCATCGTTCTCGGTGTAGATTCGTTACGTCATGTTAGATATTGATTTCTCGATTTTTCGAGAATCTTGAATTGTTAAGGCCTATAGTAGAACACAAAACGCGTGGAGAAATGGATGTTTTGTGTCGTTGTTTTATTGAATAGTGTATGGATCTAATATTTAACATGATTTAGGATTATAGCCGGAAAATTACGGTTAGTGCGTTTGCGTTGATTTATTCCATATAGGTTAGAAATGGCCGATTTCTGTAGATCGACATCGCATGTTGATTTCTTGTTGACGAAACTGCTTTGAATTTGTAAATCTGTATTTGTAGAGAAAATCTATAGAAATATCTTGGTATTCTTACTGGAATGCTTTATTTTGGCTTGATTGTAAACTTACAACTCGGGAGGGAATCACATTTAAGCTTGACTTCTGTTTCGCTTCAAAATATTTAAACCTCAGAAATAAATATACATCATGATTTAACTGGATCTCAAAAGGCATATTGGAAGGAAGGATGGACAGTTTTTTTTATCATTTTAAAGAACAAACGCGCTGAAAAATTTCAGTCTGTGTGTTCTTGAAAATAAAGTCATCACAAGATCTATATGGTCAGTAGTCATTTTCTATGCGATTCGCTGTCATTCAAGGTTTGGTCGTCGTCGAGAGCGGACGTGTTTTTCGATGCTCTGCTACTCATTATTGACTCTGATGCTTGTCTGGTTAGTTGATCTACTATACATTATACGTACTAAGATTTTATGTGGTGATGTTATAACAAAGTGATGGTTTAGCACTATGGTGTGCTGCTATAAGGAAAATTCAACGTGGATGTATTTTTGTGAGCATGTCTGTTCCATGATATTGTATTGTATGCATGTCTTGTTTTGAACTGATTTGATTTCAGGTGGCTGTGGTGAGTACTGTAGAGTGTACTACATATGTTAAGTTACATCAACGATATATATCACCGTGAGCTCTAATTTTGTATAGCGGTACAAAAATGTATCTACTGTTGTGGTCATTGTTCGAGAATTGTAGTCTGAGATATTGTTACAGAAAAAGTGCATATTTTGACAGAGCAATGAAAGCATGAATTGTGTAGCAATGATCATTGATAGTAAAATATTGATTCACAGTTGAAATGATGACAGTATAGTTTTGGGTTGGTAAATGAGTTGAATGCAATGCCTGCCTTTGCCATACTGAGCATCATATTACATGTTTGTTCTGATTTTCAGTGATGTGCTCTCAGTTAAAGTTTGGCAGCTGAACAGACTAGACGTGTTTTCTGGAGCTCCAAAACCAGATTTCAAGGTAAGTGACTGTGTATGCTATGCATTGCTTGTTTCAATACATTTCAGATTTTGACATGTACTGATGACTTGACTGTTGAAGTGAACAGAGACCCGAAGTAGTTGAGTAGAACAGTTATGGGAATTCAGCTGTTATTGAAGGTAAGAAGTTTTTCATTTACTATGAATTATGAGTGTAAACATTTGTTTTGACTCAGTGAGTTAGTGTTTTACACTGTTACAGTCTATATTGGTAGAGCTATACATAAAAAGTGTTCACTCTCAGAGTTTGGGATCAGTTGGTGTTTCACAACAGATTAGGTAGGATGTGCTTTTTTTGCAGGGTTGCTTTCAGTCTACAGCAAAATAAATAGGTGTACTTTGCATGTACTAAAGTGTAGCTTGAAACAATAAATGAGCATTGGGTGCTGTGATGTTTCTCTGTTCTTTTTTCAGTTACAAATGAAGAGAAGACCGTAAGACTTGTTTGGCAGTTGAGTTGTGTACAATGACTTTGATTGCCATGATATGCATAGTATTAAAATTTTGTTCAGATTTTCAGATGCAAGCTGGTAGTTGAAGTTTGGTAGATGAGCAGAGTAGCTAAGGTTAGTTGTACAGAACGACTATGTTTGCCATAACATGTCAAGTATTTAAAATATGTTAAAATTTGCAGTGTTGCGCTCTTAGTTGCATGTCAGCAGTCGAGCAGAACAGACGTGTTTTGAGTGCTCCAAAACCAGAGTTAAAGGTAAGTAACTATGTTTGTTATGCATTGCTTGTTTCAATACATTTCAGATTTTGACATGTACTGATGACTTGACAGTTGGTGTGAACAGAGAAGTCAAGCAGTGGTTGTGTCTGGAGCCCCAAAACCATCCTTTAAGGTAAGTTGTCTAAAATGACTGACTGTGTTTGCCACAGCTTGTGAAGTATTAACTTTTTATTCAGATTATCTGTCAAGTGCTGTCAGTTGCATTTCAGCAGTCGAGCAGAGCAGACGTGTTTCTGAAAGCTCTCATATCTTGTAAGTACAAATTTGTTTTCATAGCATGACATCTGCTTTTCGTGTTACTGTATTTCAGGTTTGACAGTGTTACTGAGCAGTGAATAGAAGAGAAAAAAGACTAGCTGCTTTGCACATGAAAAGGTAAGTTTGCCAGTACTTTTGCTATCATGTCATGAATGTGCTGTATATACTTTTCTGTTTCAGGATGGACAGTATTGCAGAACGGAGAAGAGGAACAGTTTTCAGACGTGGTATAGCAGTCTTGTCTCTACAGTTGGAGCATATCAAAAGGTAAATTATTAAACTTGTTTTGTACTGTGTGTTGTTCATGTTTCTATATTTCAGGTTTGACAGTGTTGCTGAACAATGAAGGAGTCTAGCTGACATATTCTACAGTTGGAAGACATTGAAAGGTAACGTATGTAAGCATTTGCTTTGTGTTATTCTTTGTGTTGCTCAGCTCTACTATGTTTCTGATTTGACTTGCAGTGACGGTTTCACAGTGGGTCTATACACAGAGAAATGTAGATATGTTTCAAGAAGGAATGCATCTGCTGTGACTCAACTCAACACATTAGGTGAGTTGGTTTGATTTGTACTATGTTTCGCTCTGCTTTAGTATGTTTCAGATATCACGTGCAGTGACGATTTCACAATGCGTCGGGTCTCAACAGAGAATAAGAAATGTTTTATGATGAAGGAATGCATCTGCTGTCACTCAGCTCAACACATAAGGTAAGCTGACAAATTGTTGGTTTGTTTTGTACCATGTACTAAGGTATGTGAGTTTACTGTATTCATCATATCAATTATACAAAACGTTTACTGTGTGATTTTGTTTTCAGAGTTTCGTTTCAGTTGCCACCAGACAGTTGAGCAGAAAGGATGCATTTTGTGCAGCAAAGAAGCAGAGGAGCAGAGAAGGAATCAAGATTGACCAAGGTAAGTGTTACATGTAATCGTTCATAATATATATAATGTATTTTTCATTTCAGCTTGGTGGTGGTAAGTAGAAGTGTTTTCTATGCTTTGACTGTTTTGTTTTATTGATGCTATGCAAAATGTCTACTCCATTTTAGCTTGGTGGTGGTGAGTACAATCGTTTCTATATTTAAATAGTGTATGTGTATCTACATGTTTTGAGTTTTTTGTTTGTATTATGCTTTGCAAAATGACTTTTTCATTTCAGCTTGGTGGTGGTAAGTACAGTATATTTTTTGATATATATACAAAAACTGTATTAAGTTTGTTTCAACATAGCATGCCTTTTATTTAGGCATGGATGAGGTAAGTAGAAATGTTTTGTTGTTACTAGTAATTTCTTGTAAACAATACAATACATTTTAACTGTTTTTATAACTAATGTTGTGCGATGCAAAATTATTTCTTTTCCTTTCAGCTCCCCAGAGGTAAGTTCTAGAACAGTTGAACAGTTTTGTTTCTTCATCTGTTTTGTGTTGACTTTTGCGCTTGATACAAATGTTCACATTTCTCTCTATTACTACAAACGACTGCACGTCTGATTATTGTCCTCTCTACTTTGGCTCAAGAGACTTAACATATCAAATATCAAAAACAAAAACAAAATCTCTTTGCAGCTGGAACGGGTACTAGGATGGCACTAGCCCGACTTGTATCGGTTGAAAGGCGTTACAGATTGATACAGGATATAGGCCCGTTTCCGTAATGCTATGATGCTGTGAGGTGGCATGAAGTGCCGTTGATGCACCGCCGAGTACGAATAGCTTTGTAGTCCACACAGATATAGCGCAGTAGTACTTGGGTTGACTTTGATGGTGGTGGCTACCTGCCATTGATAATGTGACTGAGACGTCGTGGAATGTTGCCTCACAGTTACTGCACAAAATTATATGATTGGGATTGCATTCCGAGTCCGAGTATAAAGACAAACGTACTTTATGTTAGGCTTTTTGGCTGGGCGGGAAGGCGACTTCTCTTGTACTGCAGACAAGAGGAACAGTCACAAGTCTGTACAAACGCCGAGTGACGCCCTTAGACTTAATTCAATTTGATAGCACTGAATTTCACTTCAAACTTGATTTGGGATAGATGATGAAAACAACATTAATGAATTTTGGCGATTTTTGTGACTTTCGTCGTATGGCCATCAGCTTTAAAGTTTTGCTAAGTTGTTTCATGTTATTGTTGGAACTGCTTGCAATTGTTAACACTTGTTTGAATTAAAACTGTAACCAAATAAAAGCTTCACATACTGTCATGTAAAAATAACACTTGAACTGACATTTACAGTGATTTCTGTTGAACTTAACGTAACTGCTCAACACTTCAAACAGTAAATACAGTTGCCTCAATAAACATCAACGGAAAGTAGATGGGTAACAGAAGCAGATTTATTTCTTGTTCATTGTACATCGATATGAATAACATTTCACCGCCGATGAATGAGCATAGCTGTTTTAGTGTATCTCCAATGATGTTAAGCTATAACCACAAATATGACCGTAAATCATAACACACAAACATGTCTGTTTCACTATTGTCTCTATAATTACTAACTTTAGTCAACAATAGAACAAATCGAGAGGGAAAACGACACACGAGGGAAACGGTCACACGTCCGTGTTAAAGGCTATTCCTAAAATAGCGTGTTCAATC